>JAJONR010009433.1:0-21004 GCA_029582245.1 Solanum etuberosum
CCCCCCCCCCCCCCCCACATAATATTTGCTGGGGTCATTGCTTTTGTTTCTCTTTTTTTAGAAGTTATTTTTATTTTTTTGGTGGCCACAATTAAAGAATGGATTATAGTTTCATGCTCTCAATTAAAAAAAAAAATCAATATTTTCAGTACTGCCTTTGATGCAATTGGATACTTTCCTTATTTGTGGGGATATTGCTCTCCTTTGCTTGGACCAAACCCTACTTCCTTTCTCCCCACCCACCCCATTCAACCAGTTACTGACGGAGCCAGGATTTTATTAAGAAAAATCAAGATATAAATTTAAAAGTAATTATATGAAAAAGTTAAGAGAAATCATCAACATCTATTTTATATAAATATAAGTTTTTGGGCATAGATGGTTCGCGCCCAGCTCTAACCCTACGTGTACAGAGGCGGACTATAAGTTTGAAGTTTATAGGTTTTCAATAATTTCTAATTTTAAGAAAACTTACTATAAGCATCCAAGAGGAATCGAACCCTTTTCAAGAGGGGTAACAAAACTTAAGCAAGTTTCATTTTATCATTGGACCAAGAAACTACTTGATTATTGTGTTCCCAACATCTATTGCTACACATTTTATAGATTTCTCAATATAACAGAATCTATGCAAAAGTTAATAAGTTTTTGGGAATCTGTTTCCACCGCACTAGATTTTCCCCGCTTTAATACAATAAAAATTGATCAGTGTACGATTAGAAAGTCACGAGTTCAAATATGTTATGTCATCAATATGCAAGATAATATCATCTAGTCAATGTAGTTCAATCCTTCTCCAAATTAATCGAGCACATAGCGAGAACGTAATGCAACAAACTGTTTTTCCTCTTTCTCTTAGCTATATTTTTTGGTATATAAAGAAGGGAAAGGACTACAATATTTTAATTTCTTCAAGGACTTTCTAGTACCCTTCAGTTTTGTTTTCTAATATGGTAATTAGATTTATTGTTCCACCTGCCACTTATAAGGCCATTGTCAATATACACATATAGGAATAAAATATTGAAATTTTATAATAAGAACATCTTAAAACAACAAATTCCACTTGAAAAAGAACAATAAATAATGGAACTTGAAATGACTAAAGCCTTGTTTTCAGTGGTTTAGCTTTAGACATTGTAATTTTTGTCATGTAGAATATGTTATTTGATGGTGGTTAATTAATTATTTTCTGCATTAGTAATCACATTTATTTTGTGATGCAAATTAAATTTCAAATTAATCACAAGTGGTTCTTGACTATTTATGTATAATGTGGGACTAGGAGTTGATTAGATTAGAGATAACATTTGCATGGTTATAATAAAGGTTCAACATTATAATCATGTCCACTCCTTCAGACATGGGTGGGTTTAAGATTGACATGCTGCTTCCTGCCCTACTTGTACTCTCCATTCTTAAAAGTTATCCTTTCTTCTTCGTTTTAATTTATTTGTCTGGCTTGAATTTTACACGAGTTTACGAAACTAAGTAGATTTTTTAATATTATGGTCTTTGGTTGAGCACCTCCACCATCAACTAGTTGGTTGAGGGTTCGAGTCACGCTGGATGATAAGTGAGAATACTATTGATCCTCCTGATAGGGTGTGGAGGGAAACGATACGTAGAATGTATAAAAATATTCTTTAATCTTATGGTCTTAAACATGTCGTCACGTGGAAAAAACAAATCTTTTTAAAATTGAAAAAAAAAAGTAAGCAACAAAGAAAATAATAGAATAAGATCATTAACACTTTACAAATGTATACTGACACTTCTGTATAAAGAAATTTTACATTATATGATCAATTTAGATTATTGAAGAGGCCACTTTTCTATTTTTCTACTAGTTATTTTGTCAGGAGCTTGCTTGAAGATTTACTTATTGTTTTTAGTGAATTTGACTTAAAATGGGAATATGGCATTAAAAGCCTATACTCTGACATTGTGGTGAATAACTTAAATTCATTTTGCGTAGTGACTGAATATCAACAAATTAAAGAATCATGTTATATACTTTTAGGATGTCTATGTACTTTAAAATGTAATAGCATGTTAGTTATCATTTATACGATATTTAACAATTAATTCATTTATAAAATGCACTTAAAAACTCCAAATAAATTATAAATTTAAGAATAGAAATCATCCATATAAGTAAAGGTTTATAAAAATAAATTATTTAGCTTGTCATCTTTCTTATTAGGGAGTTCAAAAGGCTAGTGGGCTCATACAACCAATGGCCCATTTGGGCTAATAGGCTATTGGGCTGATGTTGTTATGGCCCATTTGGGTTAAAAGGCTAGTGGACTCATATTGTAGATGACCCATTAAATTTGGGCTGAAAAGCCACAGGTCATGACAGGCCTAATCCACTGGCAAGTAATAACGGATGAATTGTCGAGTAAATAGATCAGGAACACAACTGTTATTCTGTGGCGATATGGTCTCAACACGCTCCTACCACTCCGGGGTACTGGCTAGCCACTTTTTAGTCATATGATTGAAAAATAATCCTATCATAGAGTTTCAATTAAAGTTGTCAATATGAATCAGTTCAATCAATTATATCGTGAAGATGAATACAACTTTAGACATAAAATTCAAAAATTATAGGCTAATATTTCTCCTCAATTACTACTGGTTGTATAATGTCTGTTGAATTGAATCTGATCTTCACGTGTTAAGTACAAAGTTGTAGGTGAGATTTGAAATTTTAAAATTTTAAAAATAAATAAATAAAATCAATCAAGATAAATAGAATCTCTCAAAAATGACTTTTTCCCTTGAAAAAAAAAAGGAATGTTTACACAAGTAATTAAACAAAAATATATATCATAAAAAACAAGTTACTTAAATCATATTTTTTTATATTGATATTAATTAAGTTTAAAAATATTATAACAAGAAAAACAAATGTAATTAATTACCACAACGAAACTTGAGGTGAGGTTTAGGTATTATCATTTGTCACTTTAGTTTACGGCTATAATAACTTTATATAGATAAAATTAGATTAAATTGAATGACTTTATAAATACAAAATAAATATAAATGACTTAATTTAGTGAGCTGATCAAATTTGTTAAAGTTGAATGACTATTTAAGTTATTCACTGAGCTGATCAAATTTGTTAAAGTCAAATGACCATTTAAGTTATTCACTCTTCATTCACAGATTAATACCAATTCAATAAATAAATTTAATTCTTACTAGTCGATATTGGTCGTATGGACATGCAACGTGTCATTGCATCAAATATCCATAACACTGTAGATAATTAAACCTCAAAACGAAATTTCTTTGATGCTACATCCTTAACTAATTACGTAGAACTTAATTAAGATATTGCTTACAAGAATGTGCAAAGTTCCATACATCAAAGTTTTCCATTTACTTACGATATTTGGAAATTTCTCCATAATTTGAGAAGTGTGATTATGCAGAGTTGCTTTTAGTTTTCAATTTTTTTTTTAAAAAATTAGACAGAAAAAGATTGGGCTTAAACAGAATATTTAGTCATTTAATTTGGCCATGTAGTGCTTAATCACCCCACCACTAGTCACTAATCCTAGTCACAAATTCACCATATCCCAATAAAATCAAGAATTCAAAACAATTTATTTGAAGTGAGTGGGGTGTATATAATAAATATAATTTATATAGACCAATTATGTATGAAGTTTTTTGTAAGACCTATGTAATTTGATTTATTGTAACAAATAAATTATCTTATTTCTTAGGTTATTAGTTCAAGTCGTTATTAACAGTTATATTTTAAATTATGTGATAGTATAAAACTGTATATTATATATTATTATCATTAACATAAAAAATTGCAATAATTATTAATTATTATTTTAATGAACGGCTACATAATGTAAAATTCCAAAAAAAAAAAGGAGCGTGACCCGTGACTAGTCCCCTCCTAATGTGGTAGATCATCCCCACATAACCATAACCCGTGATTTTAATTAATTGAAATGTGGAGAGTAGTGCACTATTATTGGTGGGCAAAAAGGAACAAATGTATATATATTTTTTCGGGTTTTCGCCTGGTGTTCAGAGTTTGGAGCTTCAACTAAATTCAGATCGCGCACTGCAGGATTTATTTGGCGATATATACCAACGTGATTTTCTTCATATTTAGAGCTTGAACCCAAAACCTCTGATTAAAAACGAAATAGTTCCACCGACTCCTTTCTAAATAAATTATTTGATGATACCAAATTTTGTGGTGGTGAAAATGAGTCACGGGATGAAGAATGGGAAGCAAAATCCGACAAAAAAAATCCTCAACTCGTCATGCATGTGTAGACCACAAATACCACTAACCAATGGTCAACTAAACATTTTTTAAAAATAGAATATCGATCAGTAGTTCAACAATTTTTAATATATATATTATAATATAATATAGTGGTATGGTGCCAAAATCCCCAACCTAAAACCATGATGGACATAACTTAGTGGTATATATATGGTGCAAGAAAATTGAATGAGAGGTGGAGTTCCATGAAGTTACTATACTTTATCACTTTAAAAAGTGGCAATTCTTTCCATAACTTCTCTTGTACCCATTAGTTTACTACTTTCAAGCAATGTGATGGTGGGGTGGGGTGGGGTGGGGTGGGGGGTTAGGGGGAAGACGAAACAAAGCAGACAAGTCTCCATCGACGTGCCTACTTCAGCAAGGACATTTTAAAAAAAAAATTTGTTCTATGAACTAAAAACCGCTGGTTCAATAGCGCATTGAAACAAAAATCTTTATATATATGCATAAAAAAATTTGTCTATCTATATAATGTAATTTTCCAACGAAATGATCAATGTCAGTTGACGCCTCTCGTGATTATAAGTGAAAGAATGTTATTCATTCCATCACAATCTTACCTGGTTAATACGCTAGTTGAGTTCACGTGCTGCATCTTTTAACGTTTGTAAATTTCTCCCTAGCATGGGCCATTACCAAATAAAATTAAAGAAAGGCATGTGCATATATAGCTAATTAGTTTAAAGAATTAATCTTTTTAAATTTCCTAAAACTTAATTAGGCAATCTTTTTAATGTCATCATTTTTTTTTTTTTTGGAGAGAACAAGCTACTTTAATCTTTAAAGCTAAGCCTATTGAGGCATCCCACTCTTGATCTTCAACTAGTATTAAAATTATTACTACTAGCTAGCTAGAATATGCCAAAACAAGGAGTAAAAGAAAAGAAGAAGAAAAATTACTCATATGGCTTGTTGGAATAATTTAATATTGCTTTGAATTTGGAATTCCATTGTGTAATTGTGAAACTAGAAGCATACGTCAACTTTAACAAACAAAATGGGGAGGTAATAACGTGTTGTTTTTGGCCTCAGGTCTTTTTTCTTTTAGTTGGTTTCACGTTTAGTGTTCGATATATACGTATTGAGATCTGATTAAATTTAAATTTGTGCATTGCAAAATGCATTTTTAGAGGTGATATTTCCAATATGATTTTTTCATTCTAAAAAACTCAAATTCAAAACCTCTAATTATAGATAGAGGAATCTCAACTATCACATTACGATATGAGATATTAGGTAAGAATAGTAAGTCAATCGCACAATGTGTTTGATTATTGGTAATATGGTCATAGTCTTAAACTTGCACCTAAATACTTCAATTTGTCGAGTACTTATACAGTTATACCAAATCGATATATGTATATTTTTGTATAGATTTCTAGCACTTAATCATAATTAATTAACCTAACTTGCATTTCCATTTTTTATTCAAACCATTTTAATTAACTAAAAAGCAACATCATTTTCTCTAAAATCTTAAGTTGATGAAGAGAATATAATAATATATTATTTATTTATGTAATCATAGTGTGCTAGCTTAATTTTTTTTTATAAAATTGAATATTATATTTAATTATAAGTGATGATAAGACTAAAATTGAAGATTACTGCCTACTTTCAATATCACGTTGAATTATGCGATTATCTATAATAATTTTTTTTAATTAAGTTATTTAATTATATTTTAAATATTAAAATAAAGATTGCGATTAAACACATGCTAGTATAGTACCTAATTATATTATTTTACTTTTATTTACTTCTGACCTTCTCGAACTCTATCCAAATTTAACTAACTTACGTCAAAATTGAACAACCAAAGCTACACATTATTCCTAAGGAACATCATACTCTACTATTTAAAACTTAAAAGTAATGCAAATCAAAACAAAATGTCTAAGGTAAGTAATAAAGGAACATTAGTGGAGAATTGCAAAAAAGTCATCAGTCCAAAAATAGCTCACATTCCGCAAAACATTAGTTCAACTTCTCACCTAACCCTCAATCGATAATGTCAGAGTCAGAATTATCACAGCTAAAATTCAAAATATAATAAAGTAATAAATAAACAAAGAAACTAATTAGAAGATTTAATATATAAGTACTATATATACATATATAAAAAATAACCTTTATCTTGCTTCCGTCTGGCTACACCTTTGCTCATATGGTGTAAAATTCTACACAATTTATATATCTTTAGTTTAACAAATACTTATTCATATTAGGATGTTTACTTCAAATTAATAATAAAATGATACATGTCCTATGTATACCCTTTTGTATCCCAGCCATTATTAATTGATGTACATATCTCAATTATTACTTGACTTTGTTGAAGTACATTAATTCGGTATAAACACAGAATGCAAATAATTTTTTACCTTTTAATTTGCTGCTCCATATCAGATATTTTCTTCGTTAAGATTATTTTATTAAATGTTTATAAAAAAAAAAGACATATTTTTGTATTTGTACATAATTAAATTAAATTTTCATTTTATTTTTAGTGATAATATTTTTTTTTATTCTCGCATAAATGTTATGACAAGTTTTGAAATGTAAGGTTAGCAACAATAATATAGTTAGTGAAATATCGGAATAGAATATACGCGAATCTTACCGGAAATCTCCGAGGAGGAGAGACGTTTTATAAAAGTTAAAACGGTAGTGTATATATGCCTGACAAATCCGTGAAGCCAAACTTACATAACAATGGAGTTTCCACTTAGTACTCACACACACATTCCTGTAAATTCTCTCTCTCTCTCTCTCTCTCTCTTCCCCATTTCTCATTATTTTCTAATTTTTTTTAGCATTTTAATTAAATTAATTTCTTCTGATAGGCAATTCGCCGAGTTTTACTACTCGCCGTGGTGATTCTAACGGCGTTCGGAAACGTTCACGGCCGGCACAAAGTACACAAATGGGAAACCATCGAGTACTCCGCCATAAGTTGCAGAGCACACACTGCATCGTTGACGGATTTTGGCGGAATCGGCGACGGAACGACGTTGAATTCTGACGCTTTTCGAACGGCGGTTGATCACCTGAGTCAGTTTCAATCGGACGGCGGTTCGATGCTGTATGTACCTGCCGGAAAATGGCTGACCGGGAGTTTCAATTTGACGAGCCATTTTACTCTGTATCTCGACAAAGACGCCGTTCTTCTCGCCTCTCAGGTAACTTTTTTTTTTTTTTGTGCATTTGCCGATTTCTCAATTTTGAATTTGTTATCAAATTTCGAAATGCATGAATTTTTCTTATGAACAATATTATCACTAGGATGGCATAATAATGTATGATCCGTCCAATTTGTTTAAGTTTGAACGATTAATTATCAACCTATTAAGCAACTCAATTATTTTGACCCGGCTCATCTAAACGTTCAATTTTTAAGTTTGAATGGTAATTCATCCCCACCTACTTAGTGACTAAATTATTTTGACCCGGCTCATCTGTTGAGCTTATTTGAACCAAATGTTTAGTCTAAGTTGACATATGAAACTCATTGAAAAAATATTTGAATTTAAAAAGTTTTTATTTGATAAATTATAGAGTTATACTGAAAAGGAGGAAAAAAATAATATTTTATTAGTTTTATTTGATAATTAAGTATATTATAAGGAAATAAAAGAAATTAAAGCTTAATAGGATTTGAGCGAGATTAATTATAATCTATTGTTTAGCTTATATGATCAGCTCATTTCAGTCCAAGTAAACTTTAAGTAGGATCAGACAATAATTTATTCATTTTTTAACCAAATAAAAATTTGGCTCAAATCGCGCATTTATCACTCCTAATTACGATTGATTGAAGGAGGAATTCTTGTCTGGAATCTGGATAAATTAGATTTGGAAAAAATATGCAATAACATATCCAATACAAGAACATGAGATAGTTCATTACTCCCTCCGTTCATTTTTATTTGTCATGTTGCGCTTTTCGAAAGTCAATTTGATTAATTTTTAAAGTTAAATTAGATTGCATTAATTCGATATTTTAAACAAAAAATTTAGATATTCAAAAACTATACGAAAAATACTATAAATTACAATTTTTTGCATATCAATATGATGAAAAAATACATCGTAAAATGTTAGTCAAAGTTCTTATAGTTTGACTCTAAAAAAGAAAACTATGATAATTAAAAATAGACGGAAGGAGTATTAAATATAGTTAGGTGTCAACGAAAAAAAGTCTCAATATGAATTTAATATTTGTACCTTATTTTCCAGTCCGTGAATGAAGGCAACCCACTGAGAATATTACAAAGGTTTCACTACTTTAGCGGTGAGAATGCCTCTCAATCAATTAAGTCCAAATCCACCACAACACTAACTCAATTATTGTTCCCTAAAATAAAAAAAGAACCAATCAGTGGATATTACTAGCTAAGTATCAAAAAAAAAAAAAGGCATTCCTATTAGAATAAGGTATACAAAGAGTAAAATAAAAGAAAAAAAAATTACTTTATTCTTATTTTAACCAAGTCTTGATACATAGAATTACTTGATACATGTATGGATAGAACGTAGCAAGTATCCATTAAATTAGTCGAAATACATGCA
The DNA here is from genome assembly GCA_029582245.1 of Solanum etuberosum. Lineage (NCBI taxonomy): Eukaryota > Viridiplantae > Streptophyta > Magnoliopsida > Solanales > Solanaceae > Solanum > Solanum etuberosum. Next base: position 8,906 of record JAJONR010009433.1, read on the forward strand.
GACTATAACCCGAACCCATTTCAGGACGTTAAAAAGTTACAACCACTAATCTTAAGGAACAGTCAGTTTTTATCCAATTATGCTGATGATTAAGCTGAGTATACTTCTTGTATTTTCAGAGTTATTCATCATGTGAACTCATTTTGTCTTTTTTCTATAACCTGAGGATCACATTTTAAGCTACCATATGGGGGGGTCTTTCAGAGTAATGTTGGTGGTATCTGGGGAAGGTGCAAGAGTACCACATGCTTGGTCTTTTTTTTTTAAAAAAAAAAAAAATCTTTAAAATTCAATCAATATCTCTTCAATGACAAAGGAATTTGCAATTGCTATCCTTCAAGTGCATACAGGGTAAACCTCACTCCAATATAATAACCTGCAAATCCTGGTGTGACAAGCTAGCTTGACCGAGAAAGTATGCAGGGGTTTTCGAACCTAAGACCCCCATTTGGAAGATCCCTGCTAAACCAACTCGGCTACCCTTAAGGGTTAATAGAAGATAATAAATATACTGAAAAATAATTGAGATGTACATAAGTTGGTCCAAACGCCACGTAAAAATATGAACCGACAGCCACCCTTATTCTGTTCTCACTGATTTCCTGTTGTTCTTTAGGATGAAAATGATTATCCGGTGATTGCACCATTACCGTCCTACGGCCGAGGAAGGGATACAGACGGCGGCAGATTCATTAGTCTTGTTTTTGGATCCAACCTTACTGATGTTGTCATCACAGGTATTCTTAAGTCTTATGATATCTCATTTTATATCACTGCTACATTTTAGTTAAAAATTGTATGTCTGAATTGCATCGAAAATTAGAATATTTGTCGCTGATACTCTAAATTCACTCAGGTGAAAATGGAACCATTGATGGCCAAGGGCAGCTATGGTGGGACAAGTTCCACAATGGAGAACTAAAATTTACAAGGCCTTACCTGATAGAAATCATGTACTCTGATAATATTCAGATCTCCAGTCTAACTTTGATTAATTCTCCTTCATGGAATGTCCATCCTGTATATTGCAGGTAATCAAATTAATCTTGATTTCACGAAGTTCAATATTATTTACTTCTAATTCAATAGTTACTGAGGATAAAAGTTAAATTTCTTTGTGAAATGCAGCAACATTATCATCCAAGGCATCACTATCCTTGCACCAGTCAGATCTCCAAATACTGATGGCATTAACCCTGGTAATCTTCTGTTAGTGTTTAAGTACGATGATGTTATGAAATGAGCTTAAATGAAGAAGTCGAGATTCATATAGCCGACCTAATAGCATGAAGTTGTTTTTGATTAAACTGAGTCTTACTTGCAGATTCTTGCATAAATACTAGAATAGAAGACTGTTACATTGTCTCCGGAGACGATTGTATTGCTGTTAAGAGTGGTTGGGACGAGTATGGAGTCGCCTTTGGGATGCCAACAAAGCAGCTAGCTATAAGGCGAATCACCTGCATTTCTCCAACCAGTGCAACAATTGCATTAGGCAGTGAGATGTCAGGAGGAATTCAAGATGTAAGAGCAGAGGACATTGTAGCAATCAATACAGAATCAGCGGTTCGAATCAAGACTGCAGTAGGAAGAGGCGGATACGTGAAGGATATATATGTTAGAGGCGTGACAATGAAAACAATGAAATATGTATTCTGGATGACAGGAGATTATGGTTCTCATCCAGACAACAACTATGATCCCAACGCGTTACCTGTGATTGAAAACATCAATTACCGCGATATGGTTGCTGAGAACGTGACCATTGCTGCCAAGCTTGCAGGAATTTCTGGTGATCCGTTTACTGGAATCTGCATATCAAATGTCACGATAGAGATGGCACCTAAAGCAAAGAAACTTTTCTGGAATTGTACAGATATTTCCGGGATTTCAAGTGGTGTGGTACCTCGGCCTTGTGATTTGTTGCCAGATCAAGGGACGGAGTACGCTTCACCCTGTAATTTTCCAACAGAGAGCTTACCAATTGATGATATGGAAATTCAGACGTGTTCCTGCAGGAAGAAAATATATAACTAATACATCAATGTAATAAGAATTTCTTCAGAAGGAAGACGATATCATACTCACTTTAATTGTTCTGTTGCTTCACTCCCGAACAGTCCATGAATATACACTGGCGATCCCCGTTCACTTTGTGGACGAGACATGCTAATATCTGTAACTGTTACATATATTGTGAATGCCATGAATTTATGCAGCCAATATTTCAAGATAAAGTAAAGAAAAAAGATTGTTGGTGAATGCATGTTGAACCGTAACAAAGCTACTTCAGTGTTTTACAAGAATTCCTAGTCCACAATGTGGTAAAACTGAATAGTCATTAAACAATTTAATAGATGAAAATAAGCATGTTTTACATCTCATATCACTAGGAGGAATAGCTTAATATCCTAAACCAAGATATTGGTTTAATTCAGCTCTCTCCTCCGGCGAAACATAACTTACACAATGTATTTAAGGAAGAAAAATATGTCCTACATATGATACAGAATCCAGGACAATCCATCATATATTTTGTTCAACAAAGTCCGGATAAAACTTCACGGACTCCCTCCAAATCAGTTCCTTGATCTTTTCTTCAGTGATTGAGGGCTCGTCAAAATCAAAACTGAATGGCCTGGGACAAATCGGCTCATCGTTGAGGTCATGAAGAGATGATAAAAATGGGTGACAAAGAGCCTCATCAACTGCACATAGAGCAAGAAAGCCAAACACACGAGGTAAACACATGCTGAACTATAAAGGAAAACATATCATGCACAGATTTTTCGGTGCTTTACCTGTAATCCGACGGGTTGGGTCAAAGACAAGCATCTTTTCAAGTAAATCGACAGCCAAAGGAGACATGCTAGGAAATCTTGCAGAAAATTGTTGCTTAGGATATTGAGGGAGCTGTCGGACATATCTTCGGGCATTATCACTTCTCAGAAATTGAAGGCTGGCATCATCAGGCGAACCTAGTAGCTTCAAGACAGAAGAAACACAGTTGAGGCTGGGAATGATAAGCTGATCAAACTGCTTCAGAAGCAGAACATAAAAGTCCCGTCTATACTGAAAGGCCGTTTTTAGTTAGACCTTTTCTTGAACCCATTGTGAAAAATATAAAATGATTTACTTATTCAATGAGCATTTGAAAGCATTGTCTGCATGGATTTACAGCATAGCACTGGCTATGACTCTGGGAATCAGAGGGGAGAAACAATTCAATTTAAAAAGGAGGGGAAAAGTGAAAGAAAAGAGGAGGTTTATTCAGGTCTCAATTTTCTAATAACTTTTAACGTTTCCGCTTCAAGACATGCAGGTAGAATGTCACCAGATCAATTTCTTTAAGCTTCCAAATGATTTTTTTAATACAGGTTCTTACTAAAGAATCTTGGAAATGTATTGCAAACCAAAGAAAGAATTTGATGCAACTTTTTACCTCAGTAATGAGTCTCAGCTGCTGCACATAATCTTTTCCAGGAAACAAAGGTTCTCTTGTCATTATTTCACCAAGAATACAACCACCAGACCAAACATCAATTGCTCCAGTGTATTCTGAAAAGTTAAGGAGCAATTCAGGTGCTCGATACCAGCGAGTGACAACATACTCAGTCATGAAATCTGTCTCAGAAGTTGTCCTTGCCAACCCAAAGTCTCCAATCTTGAGGTCACAATTTGCATTTAGGAACAAATTGCTTGGCTTAAGATCACGATGTAAGACATTTGCTGAGTGTACATATTTCAGTCCACGTAATAGCTGATACATGAAGTACTGCAAAATTAAGTCAAATGTTATCCAACTATTAGAATCCAGATAAGGTAACAACAGTGTGCAAGAATAAATCAAGGAAAGAAAGCAGTATATTAGAATGTTCCCAATGAAAGCTGGACCAACTTCTAGGATTTCCTCCATGCTATTAAGAGAAAATACTGAATAATAGTCTAGCTTGGCATGCCATATAAGTCTGGCACCCCAAAAAGATTGATAACATTGTCAGGAGAACGGACGAGGTTGTTACAACTGACCAACCAAGTCATCAACGCCTTTTGAATCTATTGCAGGAACTTATGGATATTTAAATGCTTCCTAAAAATCATAACCAGTAATTGACATCTTTAAGGATCTGATGACTAATAATCCCATCCATATTTTTTTTTACAGCATAGAGCCACAGAGTAACAACTGTGCTGTAGTCATAGTATAAGCACAAATGGAGCAAAACAGTACTAGCTTAGCACCTAAGGGTGTAGCCTATCAGTCAATGAAGTGGGTGAGAACCATGAGGTCTTAGGTTCATATCCCAGCAGAGACAAACAACGCTAGGTGATTTCTTCCCATCTGTCCTAGCATTGGTTGATAGAGTTACCCGGTACCTGTTGTTGGTGGGAGGTGGCAGGTAACTGTGGATTAGTCGAGGTGCGCGCAAGCTGGCCCGGACACCACGGTTATCAAATAAAAAAAATAGTACTGGCGTACAAGATAAGAGAAACAAAAAAAAAAGAGACAGGAATTCTTCTTCAACTTATTCATGTCTAATTAAAGAATGACCATCAATTCTGCATTAACTAACCCAATAGTTACCTCTACTTTGATAAAAATTCCCTAAACAGAAGAATAAATACGTAATAACATAAAATTTTCTCTCCATGATTTCGTTGATCTCATCCAAGTTGATTAACTAGGATATGGTGTTACAACAGCAGCTAGACTAGCTCAAGTAATATATGTGGGAGTTTATTTCTAAATCCTACAACACGGCTTTCTGACAAATCAACTATAACTTCATGTCAACCATTCGTAGAATCAAAATAGAAAATAAAAGGACACATTTTACACAAATCATAAATATCTAATAGGAGTAACAGAATTGTCGAAAAAGAACAGAAACCTGGCAGTGATCATTCGTCAAAAGCTGTTCAGATCGAATAATCTGATGAAGATCTGTATCCATTAATTCAGAAATTATGTACACATCATTAAAAGCCTCTTTCTTTGGTGGCCTTATGAGGTCTTTGATTGCGACAATCTGAATATTTAACAAAACATTGAAATTACTCACCAATGAAGCAATCAATCAAATTCATTCACATACTAATCACCATATAGGAGCACAATACACTTACGTTTTCGTGATCCAAGTGCCGAAGTAGCTTAATTTCTCTCAATGTCCTCTTCGCATCAATTCTGTTATCAAATGCATTTCCTATTTTCTTAATCGCAACTTCCTCACGCGTCTCAGAATTTACAGCAGCACTAACCAATAGCAGAACATAGCAAACGATTACTCCATCATATAAAGCACCAAAAATTTACTAATATGAGCAAAATTAATCAGTAGGAAGCGATTTGTGCTCTTTTTCCACATAATTTACCATTCAATTCACATAAATAGCATATCGAAAACAACACTAATAAGTAAACAAAACTTCACCGAAAACCTACCATACAAGGCCGTAAGCGCCGCGACCGATTGGACGAATTGGAGGAACGTATTTGCTGGAGACTTCAAATAAGTTTCCGTAAACATTGTAACGGACGTACTGACCACCGTGTATGAGAACTCCTCTGATATCACGACTGCCGGTGCTTGAAGCTCCGCCTGTTTGATTAGCCATGACGACGACGACGACGGCGCGGTAGTGAATACTGGTGGTGCAAAGCAATCGTCGGAGGAAGTCCCCGGGTTCTAGCAGCGTTTGACGGAGTATCGTCGGCGATTTATGGTGGTTTAAATATATTTTTCTGAATTTATACCATTGGACACGGCATTGAAAATTGAAAAAATGCGTGAAGTTAGTAGAGTGGACTAAACTTCAGTCTTCGCTATACGGGGAAATGCGAAAAATAATACAGAAATTGTGTTTAGAGGTAATGCCGAAAATTCCGCGAATTTCATATTTTAACTATGTTATGCAGAGTTGGCCGAATGTATATATACTCAATCGATAATAGACACATGTAGATCATTCCTAGATTATAAGTTTCAAACGTCATTTTAAAAAAAAAAAAAGTTAATGCTAGAATGTAAATTTGTTGCGAGTATTCTCTTCTTTTTCATTAAGAGTGATATTTGTTACGATGAGGATGAGATAGACAAAATTATCTCATGATTTTGATATTCCATAAGATTCATTATAGTATATATAGATAGTGAGATAAATAATCTCCAGATTAACTAATAATCTAATAATCCTAACCAACCGTAAGAGAAAATAATCTTACATTTTATCTCAAAGTTATTAATATTTCTGATCCCTCTAAAGTCTTAAATCTTTACCTCTCGGTCAGTAGTCAAGATTTTCTTTAAACTCCATAGAAAACAATGTCTCCATTAAATTTGTTCAAAGTCTTGTTTTTTTTTCTTCTTTCTTGATGAATATTAAAAAAGAAATATAGTACTAAAAAAACCTAAAACTTTCAACATCCAAAACCTAATACGCGTGGATATATAACATAGAAAAAAGAAGAAGGGTGTACATAGATATTTATATTTTTTCTAAAAAAAAAAATTATTAAATTAGATAAAGTAGTTGAAAATTAAATTGAATGAAGAATTATTAATCTTACGTCAACTTGTTGGAAGTTCTATTCCAAAGACAAACTTGTACATATTTCCACCTACTGCTGAGTTTTCTCTCAAGGGGTCAACTCTTGAAGATTGTCTTCAAGTGTAGAAATATAATCATCGTTCTTAATCAGAAGTTTTAAATTTTAATTTTAAATATTGAATCATGATTTTTTGAAAGCATTTTATCTTAGTAAGAGATTTCTCGACACAAGTTTGGATTTAATTGAATTTCAATACAAATATCGAATACATAATGAGAAATGAAAAGGTTTGCTATCTTTATTTTTTATTTTGTGTTCGGTTACGACATTGAGGCCCAACTAATCTGGATTCGGCCTCACCGAGAGGGAAGCATTCCCTATCTATGGCCAAACTATTATTACTCTAAGGCCCAAAAGAAAAAAGAAAGTTAAAATGGACCAGCCTGAAAAATGGTCCAAATCAAACTGGGCCTATCTTGTTCCTAGTTCTTACTAATATAGGAGGCGTGTATTTTTACTTCGTTCTATTTTTTATGGGATAATTTCATAAAGTTCCTCATACTATAAGTTAGGATTTTTTAATAAGCAATGTCAATGTTGAAAGAAGTGAAAAGATGAATAAATCACTATAATAACAAGCGGTGTCATTTTCAATATTCATACATAATACTTTTAATTTGATTTTTTCTATATATACATTTATAAAAGAAAATCCGACAATACAGTGTCTCGTGAAATCACAGCAATTTATATTTTCTCTTTGCGTGAATAATATTTTTTCACTATCAATTCATACAAAGAACTTACATGTAACTCTCCTAAAAATAGAAATTGTAAATGTTGACAGTAAATTAAATTATCTATTACAATAGATAAATGTAAAATTTTCCTGACGTCTGACCGTAAATATATATAACTTAGTTGAATTAAAGGATAAGTGAAACATTTCTCATAGATAAAAACTCAATGTTATTCCCCTCTCTTTTAATTTTGAAAAATATGTCCAAAGAAACACTTTTAATTAATTAACATGCTTTCATTTCACTCTCTAATCTATTTCACAACTCTTAATAATAATTAAAAAAAACTTCCGAAATAATTCAAAAAAAAAATAAAAAAAATCAATCTTCAATCATCTCATAAAGTAGAAGGAAAAGAAGATAAAATTTGTCCCATATTGTTTGATGTAGTTGGATCTATAATCTCATGATCACCACCAATTGATCCATTTTCTTGATCCCAAAATAGATAACTTGGACAACATTGTTGTGTGTCCACTTGACTATTCCATTCATTCAATTCATTATTATTTTCTTGTCCTTCCAACATTATATTATTGTTATTATTACTACTAGGTATTTCCATTGGTGGTACCATACTCTCTATCAAAGGTGGCAAATAATTTGAATCCATCCCTATCGCGTACGAAGACGTCTGTACTTGTTGTTGATCAACTTGCCAGCAGAACTCTGAGTTCAATATCGATGTTTCTTGAAATAACGAGGTGTTATTAGTAGCATTTCGATTTGTAGCATCGTTAATAATAACATTTGTCATTGAGTCAAGTGAACCACCATCAAAAAAGAACAATTGGTTTGGTGAATTGAATAGGGTAGAATCTTGGAGGAGGACTTGAGATTTTGTTCCAATGTCTTGTGTGAAGAATATATCTTGTTGGCTTGTAATTGTGTTATAATTTGTCAATTGAGATCTTTGATGTTGCTGCTGGTGATGATGATGATCAGTAATTGAAGTTGTGTTTGTTGATGACTTTGAAGGTTTTTTTAACTTCTTTTTTATCCATGAATTCCAGTAATTTTTTATCTCATTATCTGTTCTTCCGGGTAAATGACTTGCTATATGTGCCCACCTACAATGTTGTTTTACATAGGAAATATTAGAAAATGAGTAGAACAGGACAAAATCTTTCTTTTCTAGAGGTTTGGTAAAGATAATTATAAGAAGGTAAAAATTACCTTTTTCATACTACTTTATCATGATTAAGTTAAAATTAAATAAAGTTTAGAATATGTATTAACTAACTATAGTTTAGCAATAAGAGTGCATGTGATGACATGTGTTATGTATTCTATTAAGTTGGTGTAAACATCAGGTCACTGATGGAGTATGTTTTTATCACCACGGGCTATAATCGTTCATAGAAAATGTAATTAGCGATCTGAAAAAGATAACTTACGTGCTACAATATTTTAAAATGCACTAATACAAAAATTCTTTATACGATAAATTATATAAGATTATAAATCCATTTTCAAAACCAAAATAAGTTACTATTTTCTTCGTTTCATTTTATATGACCCCTACACCAATATATATATATTTTTTAGTAGCAAGTAACTTGTTGTGAACTCTAGTGATATTAAATATTGAATTGAGAATAAAATACAGTATAAAAGAAAGATAAACTATTTGATTAATTGAGTATTATTATCAACTGAAAAGTACATATGATGTTGCCTTTTTAATTTAATGTCCTTTTCTAGAAACTGCTTTGACAATGAAATAAATTTTGAGTGCGTTTTTTGTGTGCATCATATGCACATAATTTAATAGTAGACCAATATATTATTAGAATCTTGCTTTCAAAGTGAAACATAATTTAGAAATTGAAAGGAGGAATAAGTGAATTATAAATACTTAAGTTTCACTACTTCACACCACTAGTACTTGCAATAATAATACATTTAGTGAAATTCCACAAAGTAAGGTCTCAAGAAATCGAGTGTATGTAGATTTTATCTTTATCTTTCTGAGGTAGAGAGATTATTTCTGAAAAATCCTCGACTTAAGCAAATCAAAACACTAATTAAAAAAAAAAATGACAGCTTATAGCAAAGCAATGCAGAAAATATATACAAATTGTAACAACAAGATATGGTCACCTAAATACAGTGACGATATGAATATACTAATACTACAACTGACACAGAGCTCTATACGCTCACCATGCCAAAGACACCAATAGTACTTATTTCAAATTTTCTATTATATAGAAAACTTACATTTGAATTGTGCAATTAAGTTGTTGTGGTTGAGCAATGTACATTATATTACATGTGAAGCTAAAAGAAAATTTAACTAGCTAGATATATAGAAATTACTAAAATTTGAAGAAAAAAAAAGAGAGTTTAAAATGCAATGAAAAAATGGACATTTTTAGTATAGTAAGAAATTGAAATTAATTAACCTGTTGCCTACAGCTCCATGGAGACTTATAATCAGCTTTTCTTCTTCTGGGGTAAATCTTCCTCTTCTAATATCAGGCCTCAAATAATTGATCCATCTCAAACGACAACTTTTTCCACATCTTTGAAGCCCTATAGGACCCAAAACAACCTATTAGTCGATTAATCAACTACGTCTCAATCTCAAATTAAAAGGGTCTGATACCTATATATAAACGAAAACAACAATAACAATGTATGTAAGGATGACTTATAAGAGGTCAATGAAGTGGAATGAGAATTATGAGGTTTCGGATTACAAGACAAAAAATATTCACTAGATCATTTCTTCTTGTCCTTTTGAAATTACTAGAACGACCTGAACACCACAATTATTAAAAAAAAAAAAAAAACTAGGGAACTTCATTATATTCAAACAATGTGACTTTTTTTGCCAATGTTAATGAATATCACAAACACAAGTTTAATTATGTCTTATGAATATTGTACATTATATAGTACAATATGACGATTTCAGTATTTAGAGTCAATGAATTCTGCTCTTTATATACGTGCCCTACTAATATTCTTTCATGCACACACACAAACAAAGATAGAAGGGTGGGATAGGGTTCATCCTAGCTCCATTCATTGAAAAATCGTCACACACTACATATACAAAGTCAAAATTTTCATTTTTATGTATATATAACAGAACGATCAACGTCCTTAGTGAAAGTTCTGTCTCCGTTACCGAACTGATATTATAGAATGTAAAGAGGATAGAGTTAAAAGAGTGACCAGCTTTTTCAGGGACTTCACTCCAACAGCCATAGCCATGAGAAGTAATATATCTGATGAGCTTTTCATCTTCTTCTGGTGACCAAAGTCCTCTCTTTACCTTTTGTTGATTACAACATGAATGGTGCCCCATGTATGATGATCCCTTCTTGTTCTTTCTTTGTATGATTATAATTAATTAGTAAAAAGAAACAAAGGCAAAGTGATTAATTAGTGTGTGTTGAAACTTCATTTGCTATAAATACTCCAACAAAAATGATGATCTTTCAAAGAGTGCCGACATTACTTACTATTCACTTTGGCCCCATCTTGTAGAGTACTAGTTTCCATCTAACCCTAAAATGACGTTCCATCAACTTTCTATTCCTTTCTCGTTTCCCAGTCAGTGTCTGGTGCCCGTATTGAAGCTCCGATTCCATAGTGCTACAAACAAGATTTTCTTCATACACACAAATTCGAACGGAGACATCTGATTAAGAATGAAACAGTCGTCACATACCACTGCACTAGAACCCAGGTTGATACATCAACTTTCTATTCTTTTTGTTTTTTCACTCAGTGTCTAATGTCCACAATGAAGCTCTGATTAAATACAGATTATGAGGATGATGTTTCCTACAAGCTTTTTTTCATAGCCAAAACTCGAACCAAAATATGTGATTAAGAATGGATCAGTAGTCCACATACCACTACACCAAAATCCAGGTTGATATATATCAACTTTCTATTCTATGTCTATGTCATTGTGTGTATCAAAAAGTCATTGAATTAATTATTATGTCTTGTTAATTCTACGTAGACAAATTGTGTATTTTGTAACAAACTCCAATAGTAAATATTATTAATATTCAACCATGCCGTCTTGTTCGGTCGAGTACCCTTTACCTATCTTTTTCATCTTCTCTTTTTTTCTAGCACAAGTCATGTACGTAATTTGTGAGATCACACTTTGGGGGGGGGGGGGGGTAGTGAAAATTTTACACAATTTAGTTGTCTACATCACTTGTACTTTTAAGTTAGAGTGTAAGTAATATTCAAATTGACGATGACGATGTAAATAATTTTTATACTACCAAGTCATTCTCACCTGTTGTAGCGTATAACCTGTTTTATTTTTAAGATTATAAACTATGCTTTCTATGAAGTGTTATACCTCTAGATATCATTTGAAAGAAAAAAAATGTTGGGGGAGATTTTAAGTTCAACTGAAAAAGAATCATGTTGGGATCGGAGTGTCATCTTTAGATACACTATTTCGAATTTAATTGAGTTTTAATATGTAGAAAAAAAAACTCAACTCAAAAAGAAATACGATTTAATAATTCTTCATAGAAAGTTCAAAATCATTAAAATTCTAGTTTGGGGATTGCGTTATTAATTGTACATTTTCTTGTACTTGCGTGATAACTGATAATTTAGAGAATAAAAGGATATAATAACTTTAGATATTTGGGGTTTTAGCCGTAACCTTTATATGGTTATAATTATTTTTTAACTAATAAGGTGAAAGTAAAATAAAATAAAATAAAATAAAATATTTTATATGTAAAATGGTGTCGT
>JAJONR010009434.1:0-30671 GCA_029582245.1 Solanum etuberosum
TGTATCATGCACTATTTTTTTAGATATGATACGTAAATTCGAATTTATACTAAATGTGTCAATTACATAGCAACTACCACACGGTAATGTATCGATCTTAAATCTAACATCTTATGCGCAACAATTACTTATTTAATGTATCTAGTATAAATACAATACTTATCATTAAACGAGATACATAAATAGTAATGTATCATGCACTATTTTTTTAGATATGATACGTAAATTCGAATTTATACCAAATGTATCAATTACATAGCAACTACCACACGGTAATGTATCGATCTCAAATCTAACATCTTATGGGCAACAATTATTTATTTAATGTATCTAGTATAAATACAATACTTATCAATTTAAACAAGATACATAAATAGTAAAATGCTAAGTAGCAAAGATATTCTTGATGTATCTTCTCAAAATTTTCGACAATTTTGAATCAAAATTGAAAGGATCTTCAATAAACTAGGAGAAGAATTTTGAATCTCAAAATTTTCAACAATTTTGAATCAAAATTGAAAGGATCTTCGATGAACTAGGAGAAGAGAGAATCTTGAATCTCAATTTTTTTGATAATCTTGAATCAAAATTGAAACGATCTTCGATGAACTTGAAGATTCAAAAGGAAATCGTTTGTCCAACAACAATTCCATCACTTTTGTATCCTTCATAACTCACCTCGCTTACCCAAAATTACGACAAAAGTTTTTTAATCAAATCTGAAAGGTTTCTTCGTTGAACGGGGGGAGCAATTTGAAATTTTGAATTTCTTTGTTCTGATAGGATTTGCCTTTGTATGATTGAGAATAAGAAGAAACGTAAGCGTAATTTATGGGATTTAATTAATTTTCAGATTTTATTCCTTTTTTAGTGCAACAGAAAGATTCTTCTTGTATTAGAATTAATGTATCCGGATGGTGAATTAATGTATCCGGATGGTGACTTATGTATCCGAAAGGTACAAATTTTAAGAGATTATTGTAATTAGAAAAAGAGTAGGCATAAGATGTAATTTACTCTTTACACTATGGGATTTAGGTAAGTTATACTAAATAAAACCCTAGCTGCTATGTATCCGGAAGATATTTAAGACAAGCTGGTCTGTTCAATTTTGGACTGGGCCAGATATTTTTTCGTTTCTTTTTTGGGCTTGTTGGGCCAATTTTGTACAGAATTTTTAAGTCAATAAAAGAGCCTCAAATTCAAATATATATTGTTTTAAAAAAATTATAAATTATGTCTTGGTCATAATATGCTATTTCAAATATGCTTCTTGATTGCTAATTGATTACTCACTTTTAAACTTTATTTCTTGATCAACCCAATTTTTTTATACTCAATCTGAATAAAATTATAGATATTCATTGTGATTCTATATTGTTTTTTATTAGATAATATTTGAACTGCAGATATTTTAAATTCTTATTTTTATTTATTTATTATTTTAGAATTTTATTTTATTTTAACATATTAAGATAAAATAATTATTATCTTACATATTTTATTTTAGTATTAAATACTTAAAATTTAATTTCAAAATTAATTTATATAAATAAAATAATAAAATATTCATATCAGCCATTATTTCTTAAAGTCATACCAAATGAATTCTAACAGTTTTTAATTATTCAAAATGAATAAGGGCATATAAAATGCATTAATATTTTATTTTTTTTAAATTACCCATATCTTTTTGAGTCATCAGAAAATAATATTAATAAATGTACTATCGATCTTTTCTTCTCTGCTTTAAGTTACTATCAATCTTTGTGGGTCCTCAAAAATACCATTCTTTTAAAAATAAAAGACCTATTTTTTTTTTAATTTGTTTAAAAAATAATGATTTCTTATTTATTTTTTAAAATATTTTAATTTTACTTTTTCAAATGACATATTTAAGGTATACCTATAGAACGAAAATAAAACGTGTTTTTTGAATGATTGAAATTGTTGTGAGGTGCTATAGATGTGTACAATAATCCATATTTTGTTTCCTTTTTTTTTTCTGGCAATTAATTAAACTTCGACCTTGTGAGGTGCTATAGAATATAGACGTGTACAATATTTTATTATGAAGTTTTAACAATAGTTTAATTTTAAAATTCCTTTTACTATATAGATTTCCGTTTAATAGGTGATAATTTAGTAAAATATGTATATCATTAATTATTTTCTTAATAAGTATATCAAATTAAATCGTACTCCCTATGTTCCTAATTACTTCTCCACTTTTGAATTGACACACCTATTAAGAAAATAATGATTAACAAAGTGAGTTTATCATTTTATCCCTATTAATTATGAAGTGAATGATTTAAAAATTTAAGATTTTCAAAAAGTTCTACCATTTTCAAAGTAATTAATTAAGGATATAATAGATAAAAAAAAAATTCTTGATTTGTTAAAATAAATAAATAATTAAGGATAAATATTAGAGACAAAGGGAGTAATAAATAAAAGTGAATGCATTTAGTCAAATGTCTTGACGTAAAATAAAATAAAGGCACTACTCATCCTTAATATTGTTGCAGACTATAGTAAATTCTTTTCTCAAAATTAAATTGACAGTATGCAGACTTCAAGAAAACTCTAGTTTCAAAGAGTGGACCAGAAATGAAATTTGGATGTTTGCTAATTAAACTCTTTTTTCAGTGGCCTGACAAACCACGTGCTACAACACTGAATTTTTGGGACTTTATTTAGGGGTAATGCTAAATATTCCGAAAATTTGACTAAAAATTTAAAAAGTTTATAATATTCTTTTTATTTTAAAATAAATTGATCTTTTTTTTATTTTTTTAATTAAAAGGTATTAAAGTTAAAAGAGTAAAAATGTTCAAAAAGGTAAAATAACATAGTGTGAAATGGGTAATGCTAAATGGCCAGAAATTTAAAAAGTCTATAATATCTTTTTTTTTCTAAAAATAAACTGATTTTTTTTAAATTTTTTAATTAAAAGATATTAAAGTTAAAAAGATAAAAATGTTCAAAAAGATAAAATAACATAGTGTGAAATGGGTAATGCTAAATGACCAGAAATTTAAAAAGTCTATAATATCTTCTTTTTTCTAAAAATAAACTGATTTTTTTTACATTTTTTAATTAAAAGGTATTAAAGTTAAAAAGATAAAAATGTTCAAAAAAATAAAATAACATAATATGAAATATGTTATTTTACCATTCTGGCTAAATTTTCTGACCAAAAAAAATTTCGTGCGAAATATGTTATTTTATCATTCTGACCAAAAGGAATTTTCCTTTATTTAGGGCATGTTTAGAAAGTCTCCTGATTGAATTACTCTTATTTACTCTCTATTTTACTTTTTGATTAATTTAATATTATTTCTATTCTATCATTAATTAAATCTTTATTATGTGTAATTATTTTCTCATATAATATAACAGCTAAAAATATATTATTGACAAGTTACAATTTTCACCCAAATTAATAATTTTTTATTTTATTTCTTAAAAAAAATATTGTCACTTTAAATATGTAATTTAATATTATTTATATTATATAAAACTATTAATTAATTTTTTAATATTTGTAATTATTTTCTAAGTAATATAACATCTAAAACCATATTATTGATAAGTATATTACTTCCATCCCGAATTAACAATTTTTCTAATATAATTTTTTAAATTTTTTTGTCACTTTAATTATGTAATTTAAAATTATAATTATTTTTCACTATGAAGAATGCACAAAATTTACATGATAATTCAAACAATCTACTTTTATGTTATAGTGATAAATTATTAAACTACACATTTTAATGAGTATGAAAATACTTATTACATAGTTCAAAATAGAATAGGGGAAGTAAATTACAACGCGAAATAATTGGATACAAGATGAAATTGTTTAATTTAAACAATTTTCAACTACACGTAAATAAAAAAAATAAGGACAAAAAATTACTCATTTTGAACACTGTAATGCTAATAATAGAGCATTTAAGAAAGCAACGTAATAGTCTTAAAAGTTGAGTATTTATGTAAAATTTAAAATAATTTTTACGATGATGCAATATTTATTATGTAATTGTACTTCATTAATGATTTCAGTTTTATTTGAATTGTTCGTTAATATGTATTATATATAATATTTGTTGCAATATATGTTATTTAAAAATTAAAATAAAATATAATTTTATATTAAAAAAATAATAAATTTTTTTTATATTACATGAAGATTATATAGATTGTAGGGTGATTATTTGTAAAAACAAGAAATGATTTACATTATGAAATAAGAAAATAAGAATGAAATAGAAATAATAATATAATATTGAGGAAAGAGAAAAAGATTTTTTTTTAGAGAGTGAAATAGAAAATTGAGTTGGAGTTAAGTGTCTGAAAAAATAGAGAACTCTATATTTAGAGAGTAAAATAGAGGGTAAGGTTGGAGATGCCCTAATGAGATGTAATTATATTGTCTGTATTGTTTGGTTGGTCATATAATTGGCAAGGGTAATTACACTTTTCAATTCATAGAGGGCTGTGAATTGCTAATAATTATATGGTGTAGTTACAAACTTATTACTTTTAAATTTCTTTCTTTTATTTTTATTTTTTTCGTTTTAATGTATTTTATTATTTTTTAATTTTAATGTTTTTTAATTTATATTATTTATATTTCATTTTATTCTCATTCTCAACATTTACTTCATGCAATTTTTCGTATTATCTAAAAAAAACTGTTAGTATAATTTTGTTAGTATTCTAATTTTTAAATTAAAGTAGAATTCATTGGTAAATAAAGTTATGAACTTACCTTTTCCTTTAAAAAATAAATCATATTTATGTATGTTATGTTGAAATTTGATATAAGAGTATTATGTGAAATGTTTGAACTTTTTTCATTTTTGCTCTCATTTACATTTTTTGTGATAAAATCAAGAAAGTTAAATTTTCTTAATCAAACTATATGTGTGGCTATAAATACTTCCTACGTTCCTTTTGTATGTTATCCTTACGAAAAATAGATAATCATTAATAGGACTTGTCATTTCATAAAATCAATATATAAATAACATTATTTTTCCTATTTTACCTTTGAGAGTTATTAGCCTTGAAAATAGGAAAAATTGTATAAAATAGCAAACTATCAATTCAAATTAAATGTTATAACCACATTTTGATTTAATTGTAACCCGTAGCAAACTGTTGTCATTCGCCTCTCTCCCTGAAATTCTCGCTCGCCACTCTCATTTTCTCGCTGGCAGTCTCTCCCTTGCCTCTCTCACTTTTATACAAACACAAATGTATAAAACGCGTTTGTGTTTGTATAAAGTGAGAGAAAACTGTATATATACATATCTTTTCATTCGCCTCTCTCCCCAGAGAATCTCGTTCGCCTCTCTCCCCAAAGAATCTCGTTCGCCTCTCTCCCCAGAGAATCTCGTTCGCCACTCTCACTCACCTCTCTCACTTTATACAAATACAAATGTATAAAACGCGTTTGTGTTTGCATAAAGCGAGAAAAAAATGTATATACAAATACAAATACATATATTTTCGTCCTATGCACTTATAATTATACAAATACAGATCTTCCCCTGCCCAGTTTTCTTTTGTCTTTCTCGCTTTATACAAACACAAATTATACAATTGATTCTTTTGTATATGTATACCGAAATATACATATTAATTGTCATAGCAAACATAAAGTTTGTTATGGAGCGCAATTATACACACTATAGGTATAGCATACAAATATGATTTTTATGTTTACTAAACCTAAAATTTACTCTTGAAAATATGACTTTGGCCGACATAGAAAAATCAAATGATTAAGTCATGTTCATCGGACAATTTGATTAATCAAAATAAATTAATTTATGTTCATTTATTGAAAATTGACTTCAAGAGAACACTAAATAAAGGCAAAATAGTAAACTTACCTAGTTTCTTAAGAGACGTGAAATCTAAAGTGGTGATATATAAATAAAATGGAGGAAGTAATTTTATGAAGGATAGGATATATATATTTTATAGTTAAATTATTACTATATATAGAGAGAAAAATATGTCATTTTTAAGACCGACTAAAAGAAAAAAATGAGACATATAAATTTGGACAAACGGAATACAACAATTTTTTTTTTAGTTTTAGATTAACAAATATCATTATATTTATGTTTACATGAACCACATATATGTCACAAAATTACATACATTAAATTGAACTTAAGCATTTACTTATAGCATGCATCAACATAATATATACTCCTTCGTCCATTTTTATTTGTTATGTTGCGATTTTCGAAGTCAATTTGACTAATTTTTAAAGTTAAATTAGATTACATTAATTCGATATTTTAAACAAAAAAATTTAGATATTAAAAACTATATGAAAAGTACTATAAATTACATTTTTTTACATATGAAAAAATACATCGTAAAATGTTAGTCAAATTTCTTATAGTTTAACTCTTAAAAAGGAAAACCATGACAATTAAAAATGGACGGAGAAGTATTATTTACCTGTCAAAAAATAAACTACATGTATATCACAAAATTATCTATATTAAATTGAATGTATACGTATAGTTTTATAATATATATGTGTATTTCCAATTGACTTACTCAATGTATATTCTATATGTATACATTCTTATAATTTATATACATAAATGAAGATAATTGTATCGACATCGGTTTTTCACAATATTTATATCTCAAAAAGCTTGTCTAGTTATACATAATACATATAATTGAATGTATAGCTATTATAATGTATATAACTGTTTGAATTACATATTTTGTGTATATATGTTGATTAATTTTAAAATTGTATAGATACTTAATTTTAGATTGGTGTACAAGATAATTTTTAGGTTATATACATAATTAATTTCAGATTGATATACAATTTTTTTTTGCCATTTGAGTCTGATGTATATATCATGTATACCAAATCAACTTGTTCTACTGTTTTCAGATTGAACAAATTGTTATGTACATTATCTCATATATATCCAAACCAAAAGGTCTATACAATATGTGTATGCAAATCAAACAACAATAAAACTTAAAGCAAATTGTATGCATGCAACAAACTTGTAGGTGTATATAAAATATGTATACAAATTCAGATTGCAGTAAAACTCAATAAATCAGTATATGTATATATCAGGTGTATCAACTCAAATTGCGTTCGATATACATTTAAAGGACATAATAAACTTTTAATAGACATTATGTATTTCAATATATGAAAATTAATAATCATGTATTGTATATATAAAATTATAACTTAGTACACACAATATTAACTAGTAAAACAATCACTATTATCTGTAAACATATATACATTCAAATTCATCCTTGTGTAGTTGTGTATGATAAATTATTGAGTATTCCTGATAAAGTTTGGACAATCTCTTTTAGTTCAGTATACGACCATTCATGATCAAATTGTCTTTTTGCTCATAAATCATTGCAGAAGTCTCGATTTCTGAACTTAAAATCCAAATTGAAAGGAGTTCAACATAAGTACAATTGACCAGAGTTTAACTACATTTTGGAAGCTCACTTCTTAGTTTGAGTAGGTATATAAATATGTCATTTAATTTGGTCTGAGATGACATTTATGCACTCTAATTTTGGGTATGTACAAGTAGATATTTAAACTTGTATAAAGTTAAGCAAGTAAACACACATTTTATGTGACATAATACACGTAGAATGCCGCGTGTGACGTGAATTACTATGTAGGACGCCAAGTAAAATGTATGTGTCTACTTGTTCAACTCTATACAAGTTTAAGTGCTTACTTGTGCATATTCAAAATTGGAGGCATAAACAATAGATGAAGCTAAGTTAAATGACAGTTGATATATTATGTCTATTTTTAATTTGTAGAGAAATTATAGAATATAATTTATTTATTTTTTGTAAAATATTATATGGTAAATCAAAATATAAATATTGGAGAAATTATTGTGAATCAATATGAGAGATTTATGGATAAAAAGGAAAGAATTTATGAGGACAGAGAGATAAACCTGAAAGAAGTGAGATTTTAGGTGGAGAAAAAGAATTTATGAGGACAGAGAGATAAACCTGAAAGAAGTGAGATTTTAGGTGGAGAAAAAGTAAAAATTATATAAATTTCATAGTGTTAAGAGTTAATTACATTATATTTTTATTCTTTCTCAAATTACAAAAATCTCTTAAATTTATAGAATTCGGATACATCAGGAAACCTGCGGATACATAGCTCACGAATTGCGAATGATACATTACTTAATGGGAGGGATGTATCCGAGAGGGAATAATGATGTATCCGAGAAGAGATGGATGCATCCGAGAGGAGATATGAATGTATATGAGAGGTGTGATAGGGATGTATCGAGAGAGGATATCGATGTATCTGAGGGGAGATTTTTGTAATTCTTTAAAATGATAGTAAATTTTAGAGATTATGCTAAATAACATGTTTATTTATGTAATTTTTCCAAAAACAATTGAATATACAAATAAATTTTTGAGTCATTATTTGCTACTTTTATTAGCTTAAAAAGTAATAAATGGCCATTTTGTGCCAACTTTTCAAAATAGGGTTAATAGATGTCAATTCCTTCCCTTAGTACAGCATGCCAATTTTCCTTCATACGTCTATGTTTAGATACAAATTATGTCTTGGTCACAATATTCTTTTCCAAATATGTTTCTTGATTGCTAAAGTAGTTTTTTTATATACTCAATCTTAATGAAAGTATAGATATTTATTGTGATTTAATATTAATTTTTATTTGATAATATTAGAACTGAAAATATATTAATTTCTTAGTAACACATAGTTGTAATATTCAATTCTAGAAAATAAAGAATGTCAATTAACAATTTTATCTTAAATCCAAATTGTAGACTATTTTTTTTTTAAAAATAAAAAATATATTTGTTCTAAATTATGAAATTAAGAAATAGTATCATATTTATAAAATTAAGGGGTATTTGAACAATTATATGGCTTAAATCATTGCGGCCATTGGCCAAAAGGACGTTTCCAATCGATATCTTTTCTTCTCTACTTTAAAATTAATGTACTATCAATCTTTTTGGATGCTCAGAAAAATAGAAAATAACGGAACTTTATCTTAAAAAATATAGCTGTCCAACATAAATGAAAACGTGTTTAAAATATCAGTGGTTAATATTGTTGTGAGGTGCTATAGATGTGTACAATAATCCAAATTGTCATTTATTAATCATTGACCCATAACCAAACATTATTATGGCGACTTGTGAGGTGCTATAGATGTGTACAATCATTTTCTTTCTTCCTCAATTTTTTTTTTCTTTCTTTATGGTAGTAATTAATTAATTAAACTTCGACGTTCTGAGGTACTTTATGTCCAACGCCCATAGCAATGACAAGAGACAATATTTTTATTTTCAATGGTGTTTGAAATTCGTATTACGTACTGTAAGGGTGATACTCCTAACAGTATTTTGTTCATGTAAAGAAGACATGATGATATTAAAACTTCACTTTTATACCTAACAAAACAACATATTTCTTCTGTTTCATATTAGTTGATTACTTTTTTCATTTTGTACCGTGATTAAGAAATCATAAAATAAGAAGAAGATTTTACTAGTTCAGCCCTTAAACAAGTTTTGATGAATTTTACAAACAAATGTGAACACTTTCAACATAATTAATTGAAAAATTAATTAATGCTTTCTTGATTTAGTAAAACGGACCATTATTTTTAGTATAATGATCCACTAATATGAAACAGAGAAAGTAATTTTTAAAAAATAGTTAAGCCTGAATTTTATTTTAAAGGGATAAGAACGGCATTATGCTGTGGAATTTCATACTTTCAATATTTGTAATAATCTATTGTAAATTTATTATTTTAGTCTTTATAAAATAATTTTAATTCAAGTTTTTCTTTCTTAATTTAGGTGTTTAGTGAAAAATAAAGCCACATGAAGAAGTTGCATGCAGATTAAAGTATTGAAGAATTCCCTTGAGTTGTGCTTCCTTTGTATCTACAATTATTGCACAATTTACACTAAGCTCTAATTTCAAGGAGTGGACCAGAAATAGTATAAAATTTGCATGTCTGTTAAGAAAAATTAAACTATTTTTTGAAGTAGTGTGACAAGAAGTTAATGCTAGTATACTCCACATTGGACAAACCACGTGCCACATAAATATTATTTCCTCGTTTTTCAAAGTTTAGAGTAAGACAAATAAAAATGAATAGACGGAGAACTATATAATATAATAATAGAGATACCCCTCAAATCAATACAAATATGTCAGTAATATTTTTGCTTCAATTTAAGTTGATATTTTCTCCGTCCATATTAGTGTAATTATTACTTATATTAAAAATAGCTATCTTACTGAATTAATAAAATATTAATTAAATTTTTCCTACATTATCTTTGTAATTATTTTTTTTGAAAGTGTTTACATTTATTTTGTGAAATATCTAAGAAGTTCTTTTAGGGGTGAATTATTTTTTTATTTATCATTTCTTAAGCATCGTATAAAATGAAGAGTGATGAACTAATATGAAACGGGAGAATGAGTATAATTATTTCTTTAAAAAAAACTCTTGAATTGATATGAAGGAGATTGTTTTTCGTAAGCAAAATCTAAATTTTATAATTTTTATTTTCTTATAAATAAATTATTATAATTCCTCACTTCTGACTAACAGACAATATGAATTATGAGCAATAAAAGATTCCTGAAATAAAGATCCTAATTTTATTAGATTCTTAAAAAGAAAAAGAAAAAAGGACTGAGTTGCATGCAAATGAAGGATTCCCTTGAGTTGTGCCTCGTGTGTGTATCTATAATTATTGCACACATTAGTAAACTCTAATTTCAAAATTCACCTACCCCTCTAACCATTATTATTATTTTTTAAAAGGATATATTCCTCAACTTTGTTATTTAGAGTTGATATATCCCTCGTTACGAAAGTGACTCATATATACCCCTATTGTTATACAAATGACTCATATATATCCTTTTTCTCTAATGGAAGTGAAAATTAATTTTTTAATTATTTTTTAAAAATAATATAATCCCATATGGGTATATTTAATCCACCTCAAACATATTTTTTAAAACTTTTTTTTTGTTTCAATGACTAATTTAAATTTATTATTTTGATGGTCAAATTCATTTATGTTTCA
The DNA here is from genome assembly GCA_029582245.1 of Solanum etuberosum. Classification (NCBI taxonomy): domain Eukaryota; kingdom Viridiplantae; phylum Streptophyta; class Magnoliopsida; order Solanales; family Solanaceae; genus Solanum; species Solanum etuberosum. Next base: position 11,182 of record JAJONR010009434.1, read on the forward strand.
CTAATATTCTTGTAAAATTTATTGTAGATGGCCCAAATTTTTTTCAAATATAAAAACTAAATTACAATATAGCCGAAAAAATAATTTTAAATTTTTTTCTTTACACTAAGGAATGAAAGAAAAAAATAAAATAAGAAACTTAAATAATGATAATCAAAGAAGTAAAAAAAATAATTTATGTATGAAAAAGATTAAAATATACCTCGAACTTTGCTAAAAGGATCATATATACCCCTAAATGATTTTTAAAAATAAAAAATAAAAGTCAAAAATATAAATTTAAAACTAATTTTTTCACTTCCGTTAAATGAAAGGTATATGTGAATGTAAGCCGTTTATATAACGGTAAGGGTATATATGAGCCACTTTCATAACGAGGGGCATATCAACTCCAAATGACAAAGTTGAGGAGTATATCATGCCTTTTTCCCTTTTTAAATTATTCTAGTACTAAAAATAACTAAAAATATCACTAAATTAAAAATAAATACTTTCTCCATCAAATAATAATTGTCCACTATATTATTTTGGGATGTCAACAATACTTGTCCACTTTATGATGAAATCAATAGATAATTTATATTTAATTTCTAATTTAGCCTTATCATTAATTATAGTCATTTCTCTATTATATTTTTTAAGACATTATATTGATTATATTCAAAAGATGATATAGTAAAATTACTCTTCTATTTATAGTTTCGTGTAAAGTCAACCACATACAAGTATTATTGGACAGAGGAAGTATAAAAGAAAAGTATTACATCCGTCCACTTTTAATTGTCATAGTTTTCTTTTTTTTAGAATCAAACGATAATAACTTTGACTAATATTTTACGATGAATTTTTTCATCATATTGATACACAAAAAATTAAAATTTATAGTACTTTTCATATAGTTTTTGAATATCAAAATTTTTTGTTTAAAATATCAAATTAATATAATTTAATTTAACTTTAAAAATTAATTAAATTAATTTTTAAAAAACGTAACATGATAATTAAAAATAGATAAAAAAATGTATAATTTGGAGGATGCAGATCCTCATATTTAATTCTTCGAGGAATGGACCAGAAATAAATTTGGACGTTTGGTACGAATAATTAAAATATGCTGACAGGAGTTAATGATAGTTGATCCATATTTGATTTTTCAAGAAATAAAGTTTGGACATTTGCAAATATTAAACTCATTTTCAATAGAATCAGCAGTTATTGCTGGTAGGTACGTGTCTTACTTCTATATTTGATGAGTTTAGCATTTTTATTATACGTTTTTTTATGCCTTTAAAGAATATTTTTGATATACTCTTTTAATTTGAAATTACAAAGTTCATTTTTCAATACATTTTGAAAGTTTATACCGCATCCATGACAATTTATTTGTTGTTGTTTAACTTGATATAAAATTTAAAAATTATTTTTAAAATTTGTGATCTAAAATAAATATTTCTAATAGATATTTATGTAGACTTATCATTTTAAATCTCATGTTTGGCGTGAAGAGATTACATGTACCGTAAAAGGATTATATAATAGTGACGTACACATGATTTTTCGTTAGTGATATCACCTTTTAAAATGAAAAATAATATATATATATATATATTGAGTTTCTTTTCGTTAAAAATGTATTCAAAATCTATTAAGTAGTACTAAAGCGAGAAAGAAGGGGGAAAAAAACATAAAATAATAAGCCTTACCAACTGAGCTACATAGAAGTTATACTTAAGAAGTGTTACTTTGCAATATATACCTCTTTTATCTGCTTTTCCTTTTTATTCGACATACTTAGTAAATTTTTTCGAGGAAGCAGTGACACGCATCATAGCCCTTCTTAAATCCGTCCTTGTTAGATAAGAATAATTAATTACTACTATCAATGATCTATGGATCTTTATATGATTTATGTGTAATTATAAAAGGAATATGAAAATATGAGATTTATGAATGCGACCTTAAAGATATTTCAATATGTTGTTTATAAATTTTAATTTGCTCATATGATAAAATTGTATAAGAATAAAAAAAAAATATTGTATAAGAATTGAATTTTTTTTTATGATTTTCACAACTTATGTATTTTCATATTCATGTACAATTTAAAAAATCTAAATTATAATTCTAAGTAAAATTTTAACTTTATATCAAAATTTCAAATTATAATTTCATATTGCAGTCAAAATCACGAATTAACCCTACCAATGAAACAAAAAATGAAAGAGTAAATATTCGCCCCCAAAACTGGCCCTAAGTTTAGATAAATATTAAAAATATATCTAAATTATTCTTCTTTAATTTTAACAAATACTAATAATTTATTTAATTTTTATCGGTGGAATGTTTTGTCCATGTAAAATGTGATGTGACAATTTCTTTAATAAAGTATTACACACGCCATGATTGTTATAAAAGATAGAGGTGTGTTTCTCAAACTAATAAGTGATAGTCTAGGTATGAAACTCACACTCTCAATAGTTTAAGTATGAAACTAAAAATAAAATAAAATTTAGGTGTGTTTTTGACACTTATCTCTTTTTCTTTTATATTATTCTCAAATTTTTCATATTTTCACTATGATAAATCTTTTCTATTAAAGATTTAAAGATACTTCTCTAATCAAATATAACAACATACTCAGAATAATTTAGTAGATAATACGATTTAGAACTTGCGTTTAATACGGTTATGACGCTCCGCGATTCTGAATTTCTGATATTATTGTGTTCTTTTTAATGCTTGACAAGTAACTAGTTGAAGCTAGCTCCCACCACACCCATTTTTTTTTTAATGCTTGGCAAGTTCTGTTATTACTATTGTTGGTGTGCTCGTCTCCCACGTGTCCCTCAAGTTGATAAAAATATATCTATATATACTTTAAAATAGCATAAATAATATTTAAAAACTGTATTTGTATAACAATAAGAATTTAGAAAGAAAATTATAAATTGATAAATGATCATGTTTATAAGTTTAACCAAATTCAATAGTTCTTTTTTCAGTTTGTTCTAATACTTATTTCTTTGAACAAAATCATAGAAAAACATTTAATTGAAAGATAAAAAAGTCGTTCATTTTTATATGAGCATTTAAATGCATACGTAATATACAAATGAACATTTAAATGCATACGTAATACGTATATTTCATGTTAATTATTACAAAAAACTGTATTACTTCTAAATTGATACTTCTTCATTAAGTTAAGATTCTTCATCAATATTTGTAGAGCGGTTGTGATAGATAAGACTATCTTAGTAAGGAACTTAGTCCTGCATCATGCCCTACATATACAATTTCAGTTAGTAACATCAAAGTTGGGATTTTTACCCATATATCTATGATCTTGAACTCCTCTACTTTGATCGTGCTTATGTTTGATTCTACTATTAAAAATTATTTTACTCTATATTGTTGGTGGTTCATGATTGATTTAGGGCTCATGCTATTCTACCACAGGACCCTCCACCCCCCCCCCCCCTCTTGAGTAAAGTATATCACTAGTTTTGAAGAAGTCTTCAAGAAAAAGTTTAAGAAAGTATCTTTAGTTCAAGTGCATTGCTTTAGAAGAATTTCAAGAAAGTATATTTTTGCATAAGATGTATATTTTCAGAAAGAAAGTTTAGAAAGTCTCTTAAAGAAAGCATGTTCATCTCTAAAGAAAGTATATCGCAAATTTGAGAAAAAACATAATCAGATTTTAAAAAAAAGATAGATAAGTTTTAAAGTAAAGTAAAGTAAAGTTCAGTTCAATTTGGTTCTAAAGCAGTATCATTAAGTATAGACTTAAAATATCACATTTTCTATTTTCCCTTAAAGTTGGACTCTTTTCCTAAAGCGGGATATCTTTCTAGTCATTGATCACAATGCATGTTTTGGGAGTAGTATTGAGCATCAAATGGGTAATGATTTAGATAATCTAAACCTTAAAACTACGCTGCCATCATAGGATTAGGATCGTATCGTTGGTTTGAGCGATTCCTTAGAAAGCCCCTAATAAGGATTAGAGATTGAATCCACTAGTTCAGTTTATCCTTTACCTTGACAAAGTGTTGGATGACTATGACAACATGGGTAAGACGTTATATCATCATTAGGCTCACATTTTGATTGTTGGTTAGAGAAACTCTCCAAGAAAAGTAAATTATATTACTTTTAGTATTTGTTACTATTGCATATATATTCAATTGTAAGGCTTGATTGTTAAAGTACATATGCGTACTTTCTTATTCAGTTTCACAATCTATATTTAAATTTGTCCTTTCAGTTCAGCATACTCAGTATAATAGTTGTTTCATTAAGCTATTTTACATACCAAACACTCTATGTATTACCATTATTTGGCGCTGCATCTTTAAATGATGCGAAGGGATCTAGTTTGTCTACCTTAGTTATTGGTTTATTTATTTTGCTAGTATCTGCAGTTATAGAGGCTTTATAAACGAGTCAGTTGAGTCATGCTATTCGTTATTTTATCAATATTCATTATTAAGACTTATTACTTATAAAACTATTGGAGTTATGTTTTTTTACAACAATTGTTTACTCATTTTTAAACGTTTTCACAAAAACTATTATAGCTTCCAATTTAATTGTAAGCTGGATCAAGGTTTTGCTCGGGAAGAAATGATTCTGAATGTCAATCACACCCAGGATGTAGGTTTGAAGCGTGTCAAACTTGGTATAAGATCACAAAATTTTAATGTCCTAAGATGTTTATGAAGCCATATCTAATAGAGTCCTTCTTATGAATGTGAAGCGTGCCACATAATTTATTAGGGGACTACAAGATTTCAAGAAATACTACCCTTCTTTTATACTCTAGTTCATGCGATAGAATTTAACTCTATGAAAATTCTCCTAACTAATGTGTTCACGTAGCTCAAAGATGTTGCAAACGTGTGGTATGATCAATGGGAACAAGGTCATGGTGCGAATGCATCTCCAGTAGTCTGGGATAGCTTTAAGGAAGCATTTTTGGACAATTTATCTTCACAAGAGCCGAGAGAGGCTAAGGTAGAAAAGTTTGTGGGTTTGAAGCAAGGCACTATTAGCATGAAAGAGTATGACCTCAAGTTCACCCAATTATCTTTCTATGCTCCAGAGATGGTCCTATACATGAGTGCTAGGATGAGGAGGTTTGTATCTGAATTAGGTAATCATATAAAGAGGGAGTGTAAGGCTACTCTATTGATCAATGATATAGACATCTCCATACTCATAGTGTATGCTCGATTGGTTGAGGAAGATAAGCAGAAACATAGAGAGAAACGCCAAAACAAGAAGGCAAAGTCACCTGGTCATGAGCCCGATCAGCAGAAGAAGGAAAGTGGTAATAAAATTTTCATTTAGAGGAGGTAATCTGGACCTGCACCATCAACAACTAGTGCACCTGCACCGTAGGAAAAAATTATCAAAGGTTTCAGAACAACCAAAATCACAGATCTCTAAGTTCGCGAACAATGGATAGTGTGGCACAATGAACAACTTAAAAACACACCTTGTGGCTAGTGTTGTAGGTCCCATTATGGGGGGTGTCATGATGAAAACTGATTATTATAAGTATGGTCGGTTGAGTCATTTTCTGAGATATTATCTGACTATGAGATAGGGTAATAGAGGCAGCAGAGCCAATTATACTTAATTCCTGCACACAGGGTTGCCCAAAAGGGCACTACATCATGAGCATGAGGAGGTAAAAAAAAAAATGTTATGTCTAGCTGTCACGATCAAAAGAGCTCTTCAAACGTCATTATTCATATGCTAAAATTGTTCTCTATAGATACTTATGCTCAACTTGATCCAAGTGTTAATTTATCTTTTGTGACTCTGTATATAGCTGTAAAGTTTGGGATTTGTCCCAAACAACTTCTAGAGCATTTTAGTGTTTCTACTCCTATTGGTTAGTCAATATTGGCTAAAAGAGTCTACAAAAATTGCACCATTTTTATCCACCATAAAGACACCACATCTGACTTAGTTAAGTTAGATATGATGAATTTTGAATCACTCTAGGACTTGTTTGACCAGCTTGAGGGTGGCACTGATTTCTCTAAGATAGTCCTTAGATCCGGATATCATTAATTGAAAGTTAGAGAAAGTGATACCCCTTAGATAACTTTTAGGACCCATTATGGTCACATTGAATTCTTTTTGATGTACTTCGATTTGACTAATAATCCTATATATTTTATGGATATGATGAATAGAATGTTTAAGCAGTACCTAGACATGCTTGTTATTGTGTACATCGATGACATCCTAATTACTCCAAAAGTAAGGAAGATCATGCTAGCCACCTCAAAATAGTTCTTCAGACACTTACAAACTGTGAGTTATTCTCCATGTTTTCCAAGTGTCAATTTTTATGTAAGTATGTGGCGTTTCCAGGCCACATAGTCTCTAGTGAAGGTATTCAAGTCGACTCTCAGAAAATAGAGGAAGTAAAGAATTGGCCCAGACCCAAATTACCGATTGAAATTAGAAATTTCTTAGGTCTGGCTATTTATTATAAAAGGTTCGTAGAAGGAATTTTATCTATTGCATCTCTTTTGACTATGTTGACCTAGAAAAAGACTAAATTCTAATGGTATGAGGCTTGTGATAAAAGAATTGAAGCCCGTTTGATGACTGCTCCAGTGTTAACCCTTCCAAAGGTTATAAATGGTTTTGTTGTATATTGCGATGTATCCAAAGTGGGTATTGGTTGTGTTCTGATGCATAATGGTAAAGTTATATCATATGCTTCCGGACAACTTAAGACCCATAAGAAAAGTTATCCTACTCACAATCTCGAGTTGGTAGTTGTAGTATTTGCATTAAAGATATGATGTCATTATATATTTGTTGTGCATGTAGATTTGTCATTGATCAGAAGAGTCTTCAATATATTTTCATCCAAAGGAAACTGAACCTCAGACAAAGGAGATGACTAGAATTGCTTAAAGATTATGATATAAGTATTATCTACTATCCAAATAAGAATAATATGATTGTTGATGCTCTTAGTAGGTTATCTATGGAAAGTACCACTCATGTAGGGGAGGGGAATAAAAAGTTGACTAAGGAAGTGCATGGAATTACCCGTTTGGGAGTTTGTAATTTAGAATTTAAAGAGGGTGGTGTGCTTGTTCAAAATAGGGCTCAATCAATCATAGTGATGGAAGTGAAAAAAAAGCATAACAATAACCCCATCCTACTCCAGTTAAAATAATAAGTTCATAAGTAAAAGATGATGGCTTTTGACAAGGGGGAGATGATGTATTGAGAACCAATAAAGTTGCATCGTAAATGTGATGTGGAGGAATCAATTTGTGGAGGAGACTACATAGGAAGTCAAAGAATATATGAAAGTTAGAAACTTTTACCCCTCAAGATAAAGATGCCGAAGGTTGACTCACATCTTTTTTCGAATTCAACACCTATACCATGTGTTTGAAGTTTTTAGTTTCTAAGTTATGTTCATGCCTTGTGTTTTGTTCAAATGCGTAAGACCTTGATAGAGAGTTAAGATTATAGAATTTAGCTTTTGTTGGTTACCTAGCTTGATCTTAATTCGAGGATGAATTATTACAAGGGAGAGATATTGTAACACCTCATAAATTATAAGCTAAGATCCAAACTATTTTTCGTATAAGTATAGACCCAGAAAAAATTATTTATATTTGTAAATAGGTGCTATGATCAATTCATATGTTTGGGAAGTCTATTGCATGTGAATCAAAGTCATAAGAATCATCTAACACAAAGTTGAGTTGAAAGTTTCCTTACCAATTGAGTTTAGGTACAAAATTCACTCGAGTCAACTTCAAATGAGCATATCTCTTAGAATATGATTATTTATGTGTCATACTACCTACCAAATTAAAGGTAGTTGAGTCTTGTATCTAACTCCTTTTAGTCTATCCGAGACTCGGGTCAAAAGTTATGATTATTTTAGTTTCGTGAAATATTCTGTTTTGACATGCGTTTGCCCGCGAGCAGAAAATTTGCACTTGTGAAACATATGTGAGATGCAAATGAAGGAAAAATTAAGAGACATTCTATTTTGATATGCTTTTGCCCGCGTGTAGAAAATCCATACCTATGAGACACATGTGAAAATGCAGGTGGGATAATATGGAACCTTTTAAGTCAGTTTTAATCCAATTGATCTTATCGTTTGTCATTATTTCAAGTCCTAGAAGTGTTTTTCTCTCATTTTCTTAGGATTTCAAGCTTCCAAATCATATTCCTTCATTTAATATTGAACTGATAATAGAAACCTTAACCTTGGGCCATAAAGTTTGCAAGAAACTAATTCAAAAATCTCCATTTATTTATGTGAACTTCCTTCGTAATGCATTATTAGATCTATGAGCCACACTTTCCTTCGTGACTCCATATATTTATGGGAACTTCGATGCCAGTCCCATGATCTTATTAGAAACCTTCTCAGTCTTTACTTTCATTGGTGAATTAGTCTTAGCTAAACGGGTATACAAAAATTACCCCGTCTCAGTTTTCCAAAAAATCACCTTTGTTGATTAGTAGAGTTAGACATGTTTGATTTTGATATCATTCTTGGCATGGATGAGTTATACTTTTGTTATGACTGAGTTAACACTAGAACTAGAGTCATTAACTTTCACTTCCCAAAAACCAATAATAAAATGGAAGGGTAGTACTTCAGTACCTATAGGTCGGTTTGTCTCTTACTTTAAGGCCAGAAAAATGATATCTAAAGGTTGTATTTATCATCTAGTTTTGGTTAAGGTATCTAGGTCAGAATCCCAAACCTTCACTGAGTTTGAGTGGTGAATGAATTTCTAAAAACATATCTCGAAGATCATCCCAAAATCCCTCTCCAATGGGAAATCGACTTTGGAATAGATATTTCTCTAGAGACCTAGTCGATCTCAATTTCTCCTTATAGAATGGATCTAAATGAGCTTAAGGAATTGAAGAATTAGTTAAAGGATCTTTTAAATAAAGGTTTTTATCAATCATAGTATCTCTCCATGGGATGCTTCAGTTCTCTTTGTGCATAAGAAAGATGGTTCACTCAAATTATGTAGTGATTACCGCCTACTCAATAAAGTCTTAATAAAAAATAAGTACCACATGCCCATGATTTATGAATTGTTCGATGATCTTCAGGGCGCCAATGTATTTTGAAAGATAGACCTTAAATCCAGCTATCGTCATATTAGAGTTATAGAATGTGACATTATAAAGACAACTTTCAGAATTCGGTAAGCTCAATATGACTTTGTTGTGATGTCTTTTGGTCTAACCAATACTTATATAGCTTTTATGGACCTAATGAACAGAGCTTTCAAACAGTGGACATGTTCGTTATTGTATTAATAGATGACATTTTTATTTATTCTCGGAGTGAGAATAAACATGAAAACCATTTGAGGATGGGCTTTCGGGCTCTTAATGACCACCAGTTGTTTTTTAAGTTCAACAAGTGTGAGTTTTTTTTGAAGTTAGTAGCATTGATTGGCCATATAGTCTCTAGAGAAGGAATTCAAGTTGACCCTCAAAAGATCAAAATAGTCAAGAACTGACCTAGACCTCTCTCTTCTTCGGACATCATAGGTTTCTTAGGTTTAACTTGTTACTATAGATGGTTTGTTCAGGATTTTCTCTATAACTTGTCCTTTGTCTAGACTGACTCAAAAAAGGCAAAATTTTCGTGGTTCGAATCTTGTGAGAAGAGTTTTCAAGAGTTGAAGACGACGTACTTCAGCTCTAGTTTTGACTCTACCAATGAGTTCAAATGGATTTGAGGTTTATTGTGATACTTCCATAATTGACCTTTGTTGTGTGTTAATGTAACATAAAAGGGTCTTAGATTATGCTTCCAGACAACTCAAGATTCATGAGAAGAATCACCCCACTTAGGATCTTGAGTTAGCAAAAGTAGTATATTCCTTTAAGATTTGGAGGCACTATCTTTATGGTGTTCATGTGGACGTGTTACAGACCATAAGAGCCTTCAGTATGTGTTCAATAAGAAGGACTTAAATCTTTGTCAAATGAAATGACTTGAGTTATTAAAAGACTATGAGATGAGTGTCCTATATCATTTGGGTAAGGCTAATGTATTGACAGATGCTCTCAGCAGGTTGTCTATGAACAATGTCTCTCACATGGAGGAGAAGTAGAAAAAAAAATAGTTTATGATGTTCATAGACTTGCTCATTTAGGAGTTTGTCTTGTGGGTTCAGTAAATGGTGGAATTATTGTTCAGAATAGTTTAAAATCATCTCTTGTGATAGATGTTAAGGCAAAGCAGGATGATGATCCAATCTTTGTTGAATTAAAGGAAGTAGTCCTTAAGATGGCTATAAATGTTTTCTCCAAAGAGAGGGAATGTGTGCTTCGTTATCGAAACCGTTAGTGTGTTCAACAAGTAGATGGTTTAAGCCAACAGATTCTATCAGAAGCTTATAGTTCTCGATAATCTATTCACTCATCAGGAGCCACTAAGATGTACCGTGACTTACGGGCGTCGGAAAATCTAATTGTGGAATGACATGAAGAAGGATATCACAAAATTTGTGGCTAAGTGTCAAAACTACGAACAAATTAAAGTTGAACACCAAAGACCATGAGGTATGACTCAGGATATCAATGTTCCTACATGGAAGTAGGAGGATTTAACATGGATTTCATCATAGGTTTTTCCCGTACGTGTCGACAACATAATTCCATCTCATAAGTTTGGTTAAATTTTATTTAAGAATTCTATTTTTATTTTTTATATAATTTTTTAAAATTTTATTTTACGTTTACATATTGTTATTTTATATTTTTAGGGGTGTAAATTGAGCCCAAATATAGGTAACACACCCAATCTGTCTAGAATTTTATGGGTTTGGTTCAAGATTATTTGAATTTGGTTCAATCTCAACTCATTCAAGCCTTAACCCAATTTAATGAATCTTCAATTGAACCCAATTTTTTCTCTAATTTCAACCCGTTTTAAGACTTTTTTATTTGCATTGATATAATATATGTTCGTATATAGAAGGTATGAATTACTATATATTTTATATATTCTAGGATTTATTTATCCATTAGTAGTTTTTTTTTAAAAAAAAAAATTGAGTTGAAATTGAAATTGAAATTGTGGTTATAAAACTTAAATAACAATATGTTAAAATTATTGAAATTAAGCGGATCAAGACCCAACCCATCTTTAGCCCATTTGAGCCCAACTCATTTAAACCCAACGTAAGCTTGGGTGGTCAGGACCCAACCCGATTTATATTTTAACCCATTTAATATCTTCGATTTCAACTCAACCTACCCATTTGACACCCCTATATATTTTACATATTATTTTGTAGGATTATAAAAAAGGTTACAACAATATATGTGTGAGATTATATCAATATTTAATATATTTCTTATTTATCTATGTAAAATATTGATTGAAAATTTGAATATGTATATTTTAATTTTATAAAAATTAAAATTTTATTAAAATTTTTATATTAGATATTTAAGATAGTTTCTCTTTATAAAATAATCTTAATATTAACAACAGATTGATTGATACTTATAATTTTTCGTAATTTGACTCTAAAAAACACTTTTAAAAAAATATTGGCCAAACAGAGAATCTACTTAATAAAAACACTTTTCAAATAAATTACCCAAATACAAATTACTTTGTTTTTTCAAAAGCATTTTTCTGAAAAGTCATTTTAAAATGTGTTTCTAAAAATAAGTAGAATTTTTAGTGGCATGCTCTTAAAAAAATCTGAGCATCAATTTTGGATTTTTAGTAGAATTTCTATACCCTTGGAGGACTTTGTTATGCAATTTTCTTCCCTATAAATGGCCTTCCATATCTCAAATGAGATATCAAACAATTTAAAGAAGTACTATTAACATTTAGAAGATTTATTTCTTTCTTTCCCAGGTAAATAAATACTCCTAAGTGATTCTTTTTCCCCCTTTTCTTGTTGCTCTTTCTTTGTTCATTTGTTCAGATTTTTATCTTTTTGTTTTGGTTAGATTCATTGACAATGGCGGACCTTCTCTCAAACTGGTCAAGCACATTAGAAGCAGTTCCTCCAAGTCATTGCATCCCAGTGCATGAAAGACCATCGGATCCAGTTGAAATTGTCGACAGTATTCCAGTCATTGATTTGGGAAAAGCTAATGGTGAAGAACGAAGTGTTGTTGTTAAAGACCTTTTGAAAGCTTTTGAAGAATATGGATTTTTTCAGGTTTATTATTTATACAATAGTACAACTCTCTTGTTTTTTTCTTCTTTCTTTTTCTTAATGTATTTAAAGATGATCTGAAACTGAAATGATGAAATAGATAATCAATCACGGAGTACCCGTAGATCTAATGGATGAGGCAATGAAAGTGTACAAAGAATTTTTCAGTCTGTCAGCAGAAGAGAAAGCAGAATATGCAAAGGATGCAGCTAATAATACAAATAGGGGTGCAGCTACACTGTACAGTAGCAGTGCTAAGCATTATGATTCAGAGGAGCATCGTTACTGGAGAGATGTCTTGGAACATAGCTGCAATCTTGATGGAAAAGACAAAAAAACTTGGCCTGATAACCCTCCAAGATATAGGTCCTTACCTAAACTATGCTTACTATTCGAGCAATTCCCTCTTGTCATTTTTTTGTTTTCTTACCTAGTAATTGCTTGTTCGCAATAAACTTTCAGGGAGGTTATTGGTGCATATGGAGATGAATTGAGAAGGGTGAGCAAAGTTATCTTGGGTATGGTAACTGAAGGGCTAGGTTTGGAGGCAGGGTTCTTTGACAAAGAACTTGGGCAGAGAATGCTTGTGAATCACTATCCAGCATGCCCAGATCCAAGTTTAACCTTGGGAGTTGGTGGACATTGTGATCCTAATCTCATAACCATTATCCAACAAGAAGTGTATGGTCTTCAAATATTGAAGGATGACAAATGGATTGGTGTGCAGCCTATCCGTAATGCATTTGTGGTCAATTCTGGTTTACCAATTACGGTAGGTGCAAAACTTTCTTAATTTTATGGTCTACAACATGCCGCCGTGCGATTCTCTTATTGCTCTGTTTTTTGTACAAATACAGGTAATTAGCAATGGAAAGCTAGCTAGTGTTGCACATCGTGTGGTGACAAACACAACTCAGTCAAGAACCTCCATTGGTACTTTTATTTGCCCAGAAGATGTGGTTGAACCTGCAAAATCACTTGTTGGTCCGGAGAATCCTCCACAGTTCAAATCCTTCAATTGGGGCATTGAATTTATGCCACATTACCTCAGCAAGAAATCAGTTTACCACGCATCATTGGAGCCCTTCAAAATCGATGCTTAAGCATTTGTGTGCCAGAAGGATCAAGTCTATGCTACTACTTTTTAATTTCCATTAAAATAAGAGCTTTAATTTACAATTTCTTTCTACTTTGTATCCTACCTTTGTTACCTACTTCATGAATAACAAGCTTTCTTTCCTATTCTCTTCTGGTTTGTATCTTTAATTTCTTCTCATAAACATTTCCATTGCATTTTGAATCAGAAATTATGCAGATTGAAACAAACAAACAAACAAAAAAAGAGACGGAACAAATGTTATATCTCAAACTCATAACTTGTTTTGAATTAGAAAACCTTAAGTCACTAAATCGATTTGTAGTGAAGTAATGTTTTTTTTTTTTTTTAACTTTGTTAGTAAAGAGTTTCTTTGAGGCTGCCATTGACGATGACGACTTAAATTCTTCGATACCTTACTGATAGGCCTTCCATGGAAGGAACTTCAACAACTAATTAATCTTATCAATCAATTTCAATTTTCATCTTAAACCATTTTTTGTCGCAGTTCTTGAAAGATTTGTTAAATCTACTCCATTTATTTATTAAAAGGACAAATCAAATTTTATTTTATCCCAATCGCTAACGATTCTATGTATAACAATTTAAATGGAGGGATTATCTACGCAAAGGGAGCCGGATCCCACTTTACTTGCAAGCTCCTCTTTCGACTTTTTTTTTTTTTTTGTTTTCCAGTTTTGCCAATGGACGACAGTTCGGTTATTCTAATTTTTCAAGTATTTTATAATGTATAATAAAAATAAGATTTTTTCTAAAACAGTCCCTAATCATATCAATTTTTCTTCCGTATCGGTATGATTCGGTTAATTATTTTTTTTAAATATCAATGAAAAATATATTATTATAAAAACATTTCTTTCGCAAATACTTTCTTGAAAAAACAATTCAATTCTTTACCAAGAAGTCAAGAATGTAAAACCTTATTTCTATATTATTTGATCTTAAGCATTTAATAGAAGTGTTTGCGTAGATTTTACTATATTTGGAAGAGATTTGAGAGAAGAAATTTTGAAATGTTTGGAGCTGTTATTTGGGAGAGATTGACATCATTGATTTGCATGATTTTGGAAAATGACAGTTAATTTTATATATAATTTTCTTTTTAATCTCAACAAACTAGTTGTATGATGTATCAAATGTGATGTATCCGGAAGAATAAGATGTATCTGGATGATAACAATTTTAGGGGATTTTTGTAAATTGAAAAAGAGTAGGAATAAGAAGTAATTTGCTCGTTACACTATGGGATTCCTAAATTTTTTCTTTTTTTTTGTTATAATATTGTAAAGATTGAATTTATTGTTATAGATATGTAACAATAATAATAATAAAAAATTTCCCGATCACGTAAAGCGCAAATAAGTTCACCAATTGGGAGTAAATTGAAGAAAGAGTATGTTTGGAAAGTTATATGTTAATTGAAATTTTTGTAATTATTAGTAGTAATTATGATAATATGTTTGTTTATCATGATGATGCAATTACACGTAAGTGCAAGCATACTGTTAGATAATATTTTCCTCCGATTTCGATTTTTTGTGCAATAAATCTCTTCGGCCGAAGACTAGGGGTAGGTGGTCCTGCAGAGCTTTCGGAAAAGGGTAGCCTTGAAACAATAGAAAAAATTACTCATTTCTATAAGATAATATGTTTTCAGAAGACCATTTTATAAATATATGGTCTCATTAGTATTATAAATTAATAATTTTTTTAAAATACAAATATATCTAAGACAATTTAGTGAAATATGATTCTATCGTGTTTTATTTTTTGTTAAAATTTAAATCTAGTTGAAGTTCATCTCTAACTTTTCTTATTGCCTTCAAAAGTCCCGGTGTTGTCTTTTCGAACTGCACCATACAATTCTAAGTTCTAGATGCGATAAGTGATTACACGTAATTGATTCCAAAGGTAAAAAATATATTACAATGAATCATACATACACATTGTACTTTATGTAAAAAAAAATTTATATGAATTCAATAAATATGATACATAATTTAGTAAGATACAAATTTTGATGTATTCATTGTACTTTATGTATATTTATTTTTTATGTGAATTTAATAAATATGATACATAAATTAGTAAGATATCATTATTTTGATGTAATCAAGATTGACCTTAATTGAATCTTAAAACACTTTTTAAATTAATAAATATTAATTTATCGATTAAAAAATGCATCTACAAAATAATAATATTTCATGGTTCCACATATATTAATTTGGTTAGGTTTTACTGTAAATGCTTAATTATTAAAAATTTAAAAAATAATATTTGATAAGTATACGCTTTTATAAATGATATTAAATTAGGTTTTAAGATCCATAATTTCTCTTAAAAAATCTATTAATTGATAAAGATATTTTTTCAACTAATAATATTAATATAATTTATATAAAATTTAATATTTAATTTAATTTAATTAATCATTAAAACTAAAAGTACATATTATTTTAAGAACAACATGAAATTCATGTCTGAATACTGTATAATCTATCAATTTTAACTGAAGAAACGAATGACATGATATGTGAAAATAACAAGTTAGAACTACTAAAATAAAATAAACTGGAACCAAAAATACAATATAAAGTCAAAATAAAAAAAAAATTAAACGTAATATTTTTATATCAAATGTCAACATAACATATGTCGTATAAAATAAGTTACCACATACCTTAAATAAATATAATTCAAAATAGAAGAAAAACATAAATATATAACCTCATTCAATGAAAAAAAACATATACTAGTAATTACTTGAGCAAATATATCCAAGGTTTCACAATTTTCACTCTCTTGTTTGCCATAAAAATTGTGGCCAGGCTTTGGTTAAGTGTGGCCACAGTTGATGCACATTATTGAAAGCAGCGTGGTCACAATTTGCAAGCAATGCTGAATGATGTGAGTGTGACCCTCTAGTAAGAAGCATAATTGGTGATCAAGGTAATTGTAATATTTAGGAATTTTGGAAACATAGTGTATCAGAAAAATTACAATAAATAAATTACAGATATAGAACCTGTTTGATATTACGGTTAAAAATAACTTATTATAAAAAATAATTTTTTAAAATAGTTTTTTAGAAAAGTGTTTTTTTTCAGAAAAAGTTATGTTAGACAAATTTATTTTAAAAGTGTTTTTGATAAGTAGATTGTGTTTGACTAATCAGTTTTAAAAAGTACTTTGGAGAGTCAAATGTAATGTCCCATTTCTTGTTAAATTGCTTTTGATTGTGAACTGACCATATTACCCTTCTCCATAGCACTTTCATGCTTAGTTTGCGTTTCGGGGATGGTTTGTGTCGTCCCCGATGCGATCGAGTGTGTTTTTGGTGATTTGACCCCTCTTGTGTAGTGAATTCTAGATAGAGTTGACTTCGGTCAACATTTGGAGTTTCGAGCGTCGGATGGGATTTTCGTCAGTTTCATCGCGTCCGGAACGTTGAATTTGAGCTAGATAAAGGTTGACAAAGTTTTCGAGGCCTTGGGTTGAGTTTTGAGGCGTTTGGGTGAAAAGTTGAGTTTTAGCCTTAAGAGTGGTCTGGGAGGGTAATTTCGTCATTTGACCTCTTTTCGGAAATACAACAATTTCATTGAGTCCGGAATGTCGATTTTAGTGGGCCAGCATGTCCAGTTTATTTTTATCAGACCCCAAATGATTTCCGAGGGTTCATCCGGAGGCTTTTTATTTGAGTTTGAGTTGCTGGTTTAGAGTTTCTGGTGCAGGTCATTTTTGACCTTCACGATCGCGACTCTCTGTCTCGCGATCGCGATGTGTCTTTTCTCGTGGCCTTCATAATCATGGTCCATAGGCTCGCGTTCGCGATGAATTCCCCTTTTCTAAGCCCTCATGATAGCGGACAAGGTGCCTCGCAATCGCGATAATCCTTCAGTGTCTTTTGCAATTGCGAGAGTTAGTGGCTCGCAATTGCGATGAGTAAAATCCACCTGGACAGAACTCAAATTCAAAATTTCTCTCAAAAATCTCATTACCATTTCCAAATTCTTGGAACTTTGGGAAGCGTTTTTTAATTTCCTCTTGGCGAATTCTAGAGTGGGTAAGCTTCTTTTACTTAACATTTATCAATCCCTCTCAGTTTTTATCTTCCCAAAGCTATTTTAAATCATGATTTCAATGGGTTTTTGGGGGTTTTCTTCTAAGGTTGAGAATTTAGTTAAACCTTGATTTGGGGCTTGTTTCTCGCTTGTTTTTATTGGGATTTTCAGCCTTGATTCCCTCATGACTTGTAGAACATGAAATTCAATTACAAATCGGGTTTCGGCCTTTCGAATTTCGAACTGATTTTTAGACTATTTTTCCCTAATTTCAAGACCTATCAATATAGGTATCATTGGGCTGCTTTTGATGAACTCTTTTCAATTTTGACAGTTGGGGGATCATTCTGAGTAGTGCGTGGTTGGAGATTTGCTTCGGTGAAGTTGTTCAAGTGAAGTTTCGGCCTTGAGCTAGGTTTAGCTATTCCTCTTTTAGATTGAGATTAGTAATTAACCTGTTCTGAGGGAGTTAACTATGAAACGAGTAGTTGTATATGCCTTAGAAGTTGGTAAGTGATGAAGTCCATGTTCTAATTCATTTGATGCTTCCTATGATATTTAGCCTGTGTGGAGGCTTATGTGATACTGTTACCTGTTGTGGGAAGTCTGTGATACTTGAGAAATTGCCAGATTTAGGGTCATGAATTGACTTATGAACATCTTAAAATGAAAGATATGTTGTCTAGTGGTGAAGATTGATTTCAAATGAATTTCCTCCACTATTTCTATTACTTAGAGTACATTTCATGACTTGTTGAATTGGGAACTTGATGCTATTTGCTACTCTTACTGAACTGATTATATCTTGTGTTGTATGTATTGTGAAAGATTCATCCTCATGCATTATATCATGGTTAATGGAAATATGAGAAAGTGGAGGAATACTATTTTTTTTAGAAAGAAAATGTGACACCTTACTTATATCCTTGACCATGTTGAGGTGGCAAGTTGATGAGATATTGAGATTGGTATATGGACTGCGGGTCCCCCATGGGTGCTTGTTTGGAAGCTAGAGGCTCGACAAGGTGTATACGACAGGTTGTGCGACAACCTTGGTACTGCCACATCATTCCATCATTTCATCATCTCATTGCATCATTGGTTAGTTTTGTTGTGTTGCGTGACTTGTTTGCGTACTGATTTACTATTACCTACCTCTTTATGTGTTTACTTTACTCACTCTGTTTTATATAAGTTGGTGGCACTGATTTCAGAATGGGACTTTTCTGCGTGCAGGTGGAAGCTTACTTATTTATTTCTTAAGTCTGTTTAATTTCTTATACTTGATTCTAACCTACTGAGTACTTTAGTTTATACTTACCCCTACTTTTGTTATCCTTTTGATGCAAATCCTAGTCAGGGTGAGCCTCGTAGTGGCTAATTGAATTCTAGCGGAGTTCCTTCTTTTAGAGTTGTGGTGAGGCCCTGCTATCCGGATCACCAGTCTCCATCTTTGTTCGAAGTCTTTAACTTACTTTTCATAGAATGGAGATGCATTTCAGATTCAAGATAATATTAGATGCTCTTTATGCTTATGCTACCAGACTTTGGGGATATTCTTTGTTACTTCTATTGTTTGTGGCCTGACTCCCCTTCAGGAGTCTCGTATGTGTATTTTTTTTTACTTACACACCATTCTTGGGGTTCTCGGGTGTGTGTCTGTCACGCCCAGTGCCTACACCCTGGACGTGGCCGGCACTCGAGAACCATTTATGATCTCCAAGCGAACACTTGGCCTGGCTGACTACTTAGCGAAAGATTCAGTCAAACAATAATAGGCTTTAAACAGAAATTTGATCTCAAAATAAAAATCAACTCGAATGTCTGAAAGTACTCATTGCAATAATTATAATAGTTTGTAAAAAATCTTTAAAGGAAAGAAAGTATTGAGAGACTCCTCGACTCTTTCTATCTATAAAGCCTTTACTATTAAAAAAGGATGTCGGGACAAGACCCACGACATCTCAAAACTACTAACTAGAAAGTAAATGTGAAGTCCTTCGGAATACAATGAGGCTCACCAAAAGCTAACTGGAGTGTAGAGTGATCTCAACGAGGCGTTTGTTGATGATCCTGAACACC
>JAJONR010009435.1:0-18803 GCA_029582245.1 Solanum etuberosum
AAAAATTTTTTTTAACTTTTTGGTATTAAACATGCCCCCCCCCCCCCCCAAATAAAAAATAGAACATTCTATATTAAACTAAATAAAAATAAAAGTACAAAAGATAAATTGGAAACGAAAGAGTACTTATTAAATCTAGTTTGGACTTTTCAAACAAGTTTTTGATCAAATCCCTTTTCTCCAACAGTTTGAGGCTTTTTACAGCTTGAACACCAAATTGTAGTTTGTGTAACATAAAAGCATTGAACTTCTTGTAAAATAGAAGTTGCTGCAAAAGTATATTTATGACAATTAAAATGAGTACATATTAATTATCTAGATAGTCTTCTCGTTTGAAGTTGAGTTATTTCATTTTCCTTGTAGCATCAATTTATGTTGATCTGTATAATTTTCCCACAAAAAATATTATAATTACATAATTGAACAATTCTCACATTCTTCCTTGTTTTATGAAGAAGAATAGAAAACTTACCAAATTCATCGATTAAAAATGTGGAGAACCCCTCTATTTATAGACAATAAATTATAGTATGAAAATGTGCTTGATGTGCCTTATCAGATAAGTCACAATCCTTCAGAAAATCACAACCATTTGAAAATATCATAACTCATCGAAAAAGTCACAACTCTTTAAAAAAAGTCACAGCCCTTCGAAAAAGTCACTACCAATCAATGTGAAAATATGTAACATTTTAATGTAATATATAACAAATAAATAAATAAATAAATGTAATATAATATAAAAGAAAAAGATCTCACTCTTTCATGGATGGCCCTAGACCTCACCTAGCCCAAATCTCATAAGGCTGGCCTAAACAAGAATTTTCAAGTTTCAATCCGTAAAATTTTCTAGCCCAAATACCTTTCTTATGGACCTACTCATAATGACCGACTCAGGTCGTTACTGATTCAAATTGAAAAATTGAATTAAATCGATTAAATAAGCTAATTTTTATTTCAATATGGATTTGGATTTGACTTTGAATTTGGATTTTATTTTGTTCAATTTTTTTTGAGAAATAATCGAATCGATAAATTATATACATATATTTTATTATTATATATGTATAATATATTTTTATAATAATATTAAATATCTTTATATATATTGTTATTAAAATTTATTTATGAAAGTAAAACGTCCAAAACGAGAGCATTTATCTATAAGTTTCATGTATATGAGTATCTATAATCTATGACAATTCTGGATGAGATTAGAAATACCAATATCTCTTCCTTTTAGGTAAAATAGTGAATTTTGAAGCTTTATTCACGGTAAATTCAATAATAAAAAAATTGATAATATTAGTCATTCTAATTATTTGTCTTTTAATAGATTATTATCTTTTTTTCTTTTGTGAGTGAGTCATTTTTTAATTTTGTGTATAATCACTAACAGAATAACTGAATCGATAACAACCAAAATGATAAAATTATATTGATTTAATTTGATTTAAATAATTTAAAAACTAATTAAATTGATTTTGATTTTAATTTTAATTTTGACCAATAAGCGATCAGTAAACACCACTATTCCCACCCTTTCAATTTATTTATCAATTTTAATTTAACACAAAATTTAACATATATTAAAGAAAACTTTTTGAATTTATTAAACTAAAAATATATAAAATATACCAAAACATCATATCCTTGAATTTTGTAATTCGTAATCTTATGATTAAAGATATGTAAAAATTTAAATTAAAGAATTGCGAAAGAAGAAATAGACATTTTCTAAAAACCCGACTAAAAAATAAAAATAAAAATAAATTGAAACAAAAGAGAATATTTTCTTATATATATATAAAATAAAGTAAAACTAAAAAGAGGAATTTCAATTTTCCAAGAGGAAATTGAACTTGGAACCAATATACATCAAAATTGTTCATTGAACATTAATGTCAAAAATTTTGGGATTACTACTAGCCTTAGGTATATTAATATACAAGACACCATCTTTAACCTCAGCCTTAATCTTTTCAAAGTCAATATTCTCAGGCAAAGCAATTCTTGTATTATATTTTCCATAGCTCTTAGCTGACCATTCTTCCTCTTTTCCATTATTCTTGACCATTTTTTCAGCTTTCACAACCAACATTTTCTCTTCTAACCAAACTTTTACATCTTCTTTGGTCATTCCTGGCATGTCAAACCTCATTTTGTATTCTCCTTCACTTTCTTTTATCTCCCATGGTGTCCTTCCCCTTCTGTACCCGACATCGTCGGTCGATGGCCCTGTAATCGAGGCGAATGGAACGAGTTGAGTTAATCATCAGTATTTTCGATACGGAGTATAGCTATATACATAAGCATAAGATTACTAATAAATATTAAGTTTGAATTAATAATTTTGAAGTACGTGTGTTCGGTACAGAGGAAAATGTTCCACAAAAAATCATTTCCTAAAAAATAGAAAAACAAATAAGTTTCTTATTTATTTTTATTTTGTAAAAGTAAAATATATTATTAACAAAATATTACCTCAAAAGCATTTGAGGAACACCAAAAACTTATCTACTCCATCCGACTAGTTCCGAGTTCGGATCCGAGCAACCCACTATCATATCACTAGTTCCGGGTTCGAATCCCGGGCAACCCACTATCATATCGAAATTATAATTATAATTCTCTGTAGAGAAGTCCGTATTTTTTCAATCAACTTCATTAAAAATTTGAATAGATCCACATACACCTTGGTCGAAGAAGTAGCTCTTTCAACTAATCCATACATCTCAAGTTGCCTGTCCAGATTT
Source organism: Solanum etuberosum (assembly GCA_029582245.1). Taxonomy (NCBI): domain Eukaryota; kingdom Viridiplantae; phylum Streptophyta; class Magnoliopsida; order Solanales; family Solanaceae; genus Solanum; species Solanum etuberosum. Next base: position 2,757 of record JAJONR010009435.1, read on the forward strand.
ATGTGGCACTTTTCGATTTTCGAAAATCCAACAATTTAAATTTGATTGGAAATTTAAATATGGAATCTTCAACTTTTTTGAATTATATATTTGTTAACTACGTAAAAAATAGTATAAGTCACAATAATTGATAATTTCAAAGGATTAGATCTATGAAAAATTTATAATTAAAAATAGACGTGTTTGAATTTCAAAATTCAAAAAGTGTCACATTAAATATATATTATCTAGCAAAACACAAAAATATTTATATATTATATAGCAAAACACCTAAGCCATAATATAATGGGGATTTGTGGTTTAGGATTGAGATGGTCAAGAGGTGGATCCGGGGTTGGGGTTGGGGCAATTCAATGGGTGGGGGATACAATACATTTAAAATGTGACTAATGCAACTTGTTTTTTTTTCCTTCTCCCATTAGAAAAACAAATATTTTCTAAACATATTGTTAATCCAAATATGGAAAAATTGAAAAACATTTTTCTCCGATTTTAAGAATGAATTTTAAAATTGAATATTTACTATACCTGCGACCCAACCTCCATTAAAAGCAAGAGGGTCCTCCATGACTCTGTCCATTGTGTCCATCATTTGTTGCACTGTTCTTGCTGTAGGAAACCTATCCCATAACCCTGCCACAAAATATTCAAGAAAGCTCAACTACATATTTAATCAACTCATGCATCAAAATAAACATAACAAAATGTTATATTGGTAGTGTCTTAGATCAAAATTACTAAAATATGTGAAAGTTTTAGCAACAAAAGTGGCCCAAAATGAGAGACAAGTCAAAGTTATATAATTAATATTTTTTTTATTTATAATTTTCATTAAATAATAACCTAACAAAAAATAATAATAAACCTATTTATATGTATAGGACTTAACCTATAAAAATGGTTTGTTCATATTGGCCCACCCCCTTTGGAAAATTCATCATCAAGCACTTTGACATCATGTGTTATGCTGAATAAAAATAACAAAGAACTTTACCTTGGCTTCAATGGCTAATTGTGACCTTTAATTTCGGAGGTGTATAAACTTATATAAAATTAAAAAATAGACATATTTATTCTATATGGCAATTCTGTATCCAACGTGTATTATAACGTATATCTACCTGTTTAATTTTATATAAATTTAAATGTCTAATTATGCACGCCCATAGTTGGAAGGCATAGATATCAGTTGAAGCCAAATGACATATTTATGCCTTATGCCTAAAAATAAAAATAAAAAAGTTGAGAAGGAAATGTATTGATTCTTACCAACAGGGGCCATTTGGGGTGTTCTTTTTCTAGGTTGAGGAGCCTTGTTTTGTCTTTGTAAGTGATCAAGATTGTGTCTTTCATCAACAGCCATGACCTTCAATTTCTTATAATTACCATGATGTTTTCTACTAGAAATTGGAAGAGAGTAGTTGGAATATTTTGGATTGTTTGAAAACGAAAGAGGTTGAGAAATTGGAAATCTTGATAAGCAGTGAGCCATGTTTATAATATTTTTTTTATGAATGAAGTTTTAAACTCAAAGTCTGAATAAAGAGCAAATGTGAGTGATGAAAATATAAAGGGTAGAGGAGAATAATCTGGAAATACTAAATGGCTTGTTACTAGACTTCTCTAGAACTTCTTTAAATTCTCTTGGATTGGCTTAAAAAAAAAATGTATGGGCAGAAATATTATTTCTTCACATGTAAATTTAAAAAACCTTTTTGGATATATAAGTTAAAAAGTTAGAAAAAAGTTTAACTTATTTTTTTACTTTGATTTACCATATGATTTGTATTCCACTTAATTAATTTCCCATATATCAATTTGTCTTTGTTGACATCCAGAAAGTTCTAGGATATTGGTGGAAGGTGCATGATGAGTCCAGGACCACATATTTGGTTACTTGGTGTGGAGTTTTAGTTAATGATTCTGCTTTTTATTTATTTACTTATTATTTATTCATTTTTTTGCCTTCCATATTCGAATTAAAAAACAAAAAACAGCTGTTTATGTGCTAATACATGGCCAAATTAAGGATTGGAAAATAATTAAGAAATTGTTTTTTCAAAGTTTTATTTTATTTCTTTATTATATTATATGATTACAGGTGCCATTTGACAGCGCTTACTTGGGCAAAAAAATCACAAATTTATATATTATCTTTGTCAGAAATCTACATGTATTATTTTTAGTATATAATATACAATATAATGGATCGATTGTTTGAAAATTAAACACCAATTTGGGAGAAAACATAAGGGTTATTTTCACTTTTGTCTTGTTCTAATTTTTAGTTTTTACCTGTCAAAGCAAATAATGCTTTTCGAAAGTATAACTTATATTTTTACATCATAATATTATATCATAATATTATATAAGTTATATTATACGTCTTTAAAGAATTTATGCCCCCTCTAGGCAGAAGTTTGATCGGTAAGGACACAAATAAAAATTAATTCATTTAAAAAATAAACCATACAATTTAATGAAGAAAAAAAAAACCTTAGAAACTATTGACGATTCAAACCCACGTACAAATATTGAAACATGTTCATTCTAATGTAATACTACTATATATTTGATCTCAATTCATAATTCAATATTACCAATCGCTTGTAATATATTATTTACAACTGCATCACATCAATTATCAACATATAAAGTAATTTATGCATGGTTGTTATTTATGATGTTTCGATTATCACATGATTTAATTGTTGTTTTGATTATTATTGCATGTTTCTTGTTATTTGCTTTATTCTCTCTATTTTCTCCTTCTTTATACAGAGATTTGTTGCACATGAGTGGTGGATTCTGTAGACACAGACTTTGGCTTCTATGAGGTATTGTAGTGGGATTTCACTATGTATGTTGTACATTTCTTTGACGTAACTAATTATGCACTCGATTTCACTTTATTATATAGTAGAGTAGTTCATTTATATTTCATACGTTTATATGTAAAGAAAATATAGCTGTCAGGTTAAAGACAAATATTGTGGCTGGCAAAGATATTCTAGGTTACATCATTAATATTTTTATTCAATCCATCCAACAAATACCAAGAGAAAAAAAAAATGTTGATGATCAGGCCTGGATTGTACAAGTTGAATCGAATAGATATTTCAATATACTCAACTCGAGTAGTGGAATGCTATTTGCTCGGATCCTTCAAAAATGCAATCATATGACTGTAGGATTCTCCAAAAACTAAATATTTTTGAAAGATGAATTTTTTATTGATCGTCATAGAAAATTGTCTTGTAAGTTGTCGAAAAGATCCCAATTATGAATTGGACTAGCTATCCAATTTTGGAAAGGATCTTCAACTCCTGGATAATACATGTCCAAAGTGTGTGAATTTTGGAACATTTCCAAATTACTCTCATTTATGCTTGAACTAGATGTTGAATTTTGTTGCTCTTGTGTATACTCTAAAGTCTTTTCTGGCATGACTTTTTCATTAATCTCTTCACTAACTTGTTGCTTAATATCATCATTATTAATCTCTTCAATTGGCTTGTGAGTTAGAGGGTCTATGCCAAGAAATTTTAGCTTCTTCTTGATTCTTGTATTCCAATGATTCTTGATTTCATTATCTGTACGTCCTGGAAAATGTCCTGCTATTTTCGACCACCTGTTATTTTAAAAAAGTGAAATTAGTAACCTGAAAAATACGCGAGTACATCAATTTGTACAAAAATATGGATTTGCAAGTTATTACCTATTGCCAAGTTGAGAATGAAGCTTGATGATCATGTCTTCCTCTGCTTCAGTAAGTGCTCCTCTTTTGAGGTCTGGCCTTAGATAATTTATCCATCTTAATCTACAACTCTTCCCACATCTCATTAGCCCTTCAAATATCATCAATTAATTATATTCCATCATATTACTTTATTCTTTTAAAATTTTATTTTTACAATATCAAGAAAGAAAATCCAAATATTTATGTTATATATGTAGTGCCAACAGATAATATCATATCAACTGTTTAGTTAGTGTAAATAACAAATGTAGATATGTTATTTTCTTAATAATTAAGTAACTCTCCTTAGTCCATATTAATTAAATTTGTGCGGTAATATATACTCATAAAGAAAAAATATTATGACATAAATTGAACACCAGTTATTCTCAAATTATTCTTGAAAATAGAAATAATTCAAAGTAAAATTAGAAATATGAGTAATTAACTCTCTCGAACTTATCATCTGGAAAATGTAAATGAAGGACAAAAATGAAAAAAAATAAAATAATCAACAATTCTCTTGAACAATGAACAAATAACTTATTCTGAACGTTGGAAAAAGGCTCAAAAATTCAATTATTATGAACTAGAGAAAGTACCTTACTATACAAGAAGAATAGAGTAAAAATAACAAATATTTACATAACAAATTACATGTGTATTAGTCGTATTTGATTTAATTTGTTACCTGCTAATTTTGGTACAAGACGCCAACATTGTATACCATTATTGAGAATGAAATTCATAAGCTTATGATCTTCTTCAATTGTCCAAGGACCCCTTTTGAGTCCTATCTTGTCACAACAAGGTTGTCTTCCCATTTTAATGTTTTTGCTACACAAAAAAAAAACACAAACTTGAGCCAAAAAAAATCAATTAAACTTTGGATTAGCAGCCAAAAAAATGTAGCTTATAAACAAAAGCAAAGATTCTGCCAACCTCAACTAATAATTGAGCAAGAAATAAAGAATCAAATAATTAACCTTAGTTAATTATTAATCATATTGTTTGGTTTCCTTATCATTGATAACAAAATATGTACCATTTATTATTATTAGAATTAAGAAAAATGAAGAAACAGACGTGACTTCTTGTCGTTGACATGTTTTTATATATACCCACGATGTTTTCTCCAATTGAATTTCACAAAAAGTAAAACATTTTAAATTTATCAAAAGATTCTTAATGTTGCCTTTCAGCTGGCTTTAGTTACATTTAATGGGAGGCAAGTCCTTTTCTTCTCCTTTTTTTATTATTTTATTTCAGGGAGAAAAGTATTGAAAACACTCCTAAATTTGATGTGAATTATTGGTTTCATTTTTTGAATTATTGATAGTCTTAAAAACATTCATTTACTTGACTAACGAAACTTAAATATACCCCTGATCTTACGAGTGAAATACACCCCTAAATTTGACGGTGTTTTCAACACTTCTCTTGACTTTTTATTTAGAGTCTCATGCTCCTACAAGAGTTTGAGACCACTTGCAATGTCATCTTGTAGATCCGGGGTGTATCTAAGTATAAATAATCAAGTAGAAAGGTGTTTTTAAGACCATCAATAGTTCAAAGACGAAACTAATAATTTATGTCAAATTCAGGAGTATTTTCAATACTTCTCTCTTTATTTTATTCTCTTTATTAAGTAATTGAAGCTTTTTGATTCTATTAAAGGCTAAGGTGTTCTACTTTAATTTCTTTATGTTTTTTCTTTACCTTATCCCGTGCATCAAATCTCAAAGTGATTCATTTTATCAATATTTTTAGTGCAATTTGTAGCAAACATTTATTATAATTTCATGAGCCAAATATGAACGCTTGTTAAGCCCATCATTATGTGTTCATTTTTATCATTAATTTTTGTTGACAACTTCAAATTTCGTGATTGTCAATTGGGTTAATTAGTTGACTATATATATTAATCTCCAACGATATGATTAACTAGAATATGCTCTCTTAGATAAACCATCTTATAAGTACGTCAATTATACATTTAAGGCTTTTAAGTTCTATAGGTTAAGAATACAATTAAATATAAAAGAATACTCTCTCTAACAACTTAAGTTTTTATATGAGATAGTCACTTTAACATAGTATCAGTGTAGACAGAGGTCTTGAGATTGAATCTCTCCACCACTCATATCAAAAAGAATTCCCACGTGTTTGACTGATAAAAAGAGTCTTCTCCTTTACTTTGGTTATTTTACTATTTTTGTTAGTCACTACTATTCGTTTTTTAAGATTTTCATCATTGCTTCTCCACTCATGTATTTTTTAAATCTATAATTTGAAATGTTTTTTCTTGAATTGATGGTTTGTCAAAAATAGTCTTTCTACACTAGGTTCGTACCCTTCCTAAATTCCATTTGTGGAATCACAATGAATATATATTATTGTTACTTCGAATTGTTCAAATCTATTTTAAAGTTTTTTTCTTTAGTTTATTAATTTAAAAACCTTGTACTTTTTTAGTTCAAAATGTTTCTTTTAAATTAATTTATAAACCTATTACTAGTAAAAATGGGGCTCAAAAAATTGGGGCCTAAAGCCTTGCTTTACTTGCCTTATGCTTTAACCGGCTCTATCTTTGTGTATTTACTTTCTTTTATATACGTTATCAAAATTACATTATATCAACTATACCATACTTTGTTATTTTCATTTTAATTTGGGGAAATTTATTTGTTCTGTTTTGATCAGATACGAAGTTTACTAAAATAAATAAGATTTTTAAATCTCATGATCTTAAATTAGTAATATGCAGATCTTGTGCACTTAACATGCTATGTGAAATGTTGAATATAAAAAATTGTCAAAAAAGAGACATTTTTTTTTTCAAACGGAGTACAAAGAAAATAAGACAAATAAATTAAATAATCAAATTCATCCTGATCTCCTTTAATGAAAATTCTGACTATAATACTTACGAACTTAAACTATTTATTAATTTGCAAAGGCAAGAACAGACAGAAGAACAAAAAGAATGGTTGTATGGTGATATTGTTGTCTAAAAGAGATTTAGATGGCTTTCATGATTCAAGTACTTAGTCAGGATTTGAATAATTAATGAGTTCAATGAATTTGTAATTTTCTTTCTGTACATGGACCATGCTTTATATTTTTTATATTAAGCAAAAATGATTGAATATTGAGATGGTTTAACTAAAGACAATAAAATAATAGTGCACTCACAATATCGACTTAATTAACGCCTTCCTTGTTAAAAAGCATACTAATGATTGTTAGCTTCCATTTTTGGCCCGCAAGTTTAATGAGTGGATTTAAATTATATTTATTTATTTAGTTTTACCTTTCGAAGTATAATAAAGTAACGGAATTTTTTAAATCTTGTAATTTTAAATTAAAGGCATTTAAAATGTATCAAAAAATCTTTTAATCTTGTGAACTAAACATATCATATGGAAAACCAGAATTAAAAGTTGCCAAAAAAAAAAGACATTTAATTTTAAACAAACTAATACAAGGATAAATAAATTAAAATAAAAAGAATAGTATTATAAAGATTTTTTCACATAACATGTATTTTAATTTGTTCCAACTAAATATTGGTCTTGCTTTTCAGGTTATCAAACTTTACTTATTATTAAGAAGTAGCTTAGTAACTATTTATGAACTAATCGTGTAAAAGATTCAAATAAAACTATTAAAGATTTATAGTCTGTTTGGTTAAGTTTTTAAAATCAATTTATTTTAAATTTTATTTTTTTAAGGATAAAATCCTATGCGGCACAAATTTAAATATCAAATACCGAACGAAAAAAGAAGAAGTTAGGTACTAATTAGTGTTGGCAATACCATAGTGTCCACACAAACAAGCTAATTAGTGAATGTCTTAATGTAATGGGTAGATCGGGTAATATTTAGAGCCAAGATGTATTGGTGTAATTACGAATAATTAATTTCGATTTTGTGAATATTTTAGGTATATGTTTTCCTAATTTTTATGATCTAGAAGATAAGTTGTTCTATTAATTAACTAGCAGTAAAAGGGGCAAGAACCTGAGGACCACTACTTTTTTCTAATTTATTTGGTTGAGAGTAGGTTTGCGTATCGATCGGTTTGATTGATTTGATTTTGAAGTTTATCGATTTGTGGTCTTCAAATTGAGATTTTGTCGCTCTGAAAGCAGTCTTCGAAGCAACTAATGAAGCTTGAAAAGCTAAAGCATCACGAACTATTTTGCTAAGTCTTAGAAATGCACTGTCACATTTTCTCCACCAATTTAATAGTTGTGAGTTGTCATGCTAGTCTATAATCGATTCTAATCCCTGATTAAGATATTTTTTAAAATTGTCACGGTTGAAGAATCAAGACGAAGAAAACCTCTCATATAATTATCAATACCATTAGAATTTTGAGGAGCCTCTACTTCATTATTTTTTGCATAGATTTAAATTTTTTATATAACATTTTGGCTTGCACTTTTATGCTAGACTTACAAAGTTCTACACTTGAAACTTCTTCCAATAAAATTACTTAAGTTTCATAAATTATATTAACAAGTGCTTGTACACCTCGTAATTTATATTATGGGTTAAATAAAATAGCAGTTACAGAATTTGAGGAATCGAAATTTTTTTTTAAAAAAAATTCAACCATAACTTCAATAGCTGATCTAAAATTTTCAACTTTTTTTTATTCAGCAAATTAAATTGAAATAGCACAAATATTTATTAAGACTGGAGAAATAGTAGGATAATAAATTTCAGAATTTTTTTTGTAGCTTGATAAAAAAATTTAAAATCAATAAATTGTTTAGTTTCATTCTAATCTTCTTCACTAATTTGATCAAGTATGTGATCATTATGGACATTAAAAATTATTTGTATAGGTCTTTGATATTCATAAGCAACTAAAACACTTCATATAAAAAATTCCACCTAGTTTTAACTTGTCTTGAATCTTTTCGTGGTGGAAGATCACATAGTACACAACGCTCTTTAAATTCCTTAATTCTAGCAGCTTTATGAGCATGAAAAATCTATTGAACGTATTCAATTTTCATTCGACCACAATCAAATAACTTAACACCATCCTTTACAATCAAATTAAATATATATGCAACACATCTAATACGAAAAAAGTCATTATCAGGTGGACATAGTCTAGTCTTTAACATAGTAACAATGTTGGTATTAACAGAGACATTATCTAATGTGACACTCATCACTTTATCACAAAGCAGATAAAATTATAAAATTTCTACAATAGTTTCTGCTATATAAGCATCCGGTTTTTTCTCTACACATTGTTTATAATCTAAGATTCTTTTTTACAAATTTCAGTTATGTTCAATTCTATGTGTTGTAACAATTAAATAATCATTACCACTAACGCTATGATCCATGTCAGAAGTTATAGACACTCTACAATCTAATAAGCTAAATATGCAACAAAGATATTTACAATGTTTAACTTGAAAATAAAAAATATGAGTTTACACTGTATTTCTTGAAATACCATTAAAAGAAGGATTATAGGCTTCTTGAATATATTAAATAAAATCGAGATGTGAATGAAAACTAAAAGGCAAATCGAAAACAACAACTATCTTAGCTAAATTTTCATGATATCTTTCTTTACCCTATTTATGTTGTGTAATTGGACCACCGGGGTTAAAAGAATTTAATGGTCCCTGAACCATGTTAGAAGCTCCTACCGATTTAACATTAGTGTCATTACCATTGCCTTTTTTTCGGCTTTAGCTTCAGCCTCCAAATATTCTATTTTTCTACAAGTCAATAAGTGTCTATTTAAACTCCTCTGTCACACCTCTATTTCCACCAGTTTGATGCTTAAAAATTTATTTGCAATTATTACAAACAACCTCAGATGCTACTAGATCATGAGTCATAAACTATCACACAACATAAGTTTTAGGGTGTTGATACTTCACATTACCCCTTGTAGGAGGTATAAGGGGGGAGATAACTAGCTTCTTGCTGAGTTAATGCTTCGGTCGATGGACTAGTAGGTGTAGGTGTATTATATAATTCTTCTTCTTCTAAATCTACTTGTACATCTTCATTTAATTCTTCGTCAAAATTAGTATTACCATGTAATGACCCGGAAGGTCATTTTTGAAAATTTTGAATATTCATTTAACTAGAGTTAATTAATTGATGGTTAATTATTAAATAACTAATTTTAGTTAATTCCTAATGGGTTAAGTTTATTATTTGTTTAATACCATTTGACCCATATAGGAAAATAAATTATTAGGGTTGAAATTTTTTGGGTCATAATTTAAGAAAAGAAAAGCAACCAGAAACTAACCTACGGCGTCACACGAGGACGACTGCATTTAGGTGAGATTTCAAATTGGAACTCTTTAAATACGTAATGAATTGTAAATTCATGAAGCAATTAATATGTTTTCACGGGGAGGATAAGGAGTAGTATATTGATTTTAGAAGCTATTGCTGCTTTCAATTAATGTTGTTGCACGTGGGTTCTTTGAATTTGGGGGACAAGTTTTAGTGGGTAATTTTTTGAGGTAATTATTGGAATGATTATAAGGTAGTCATAAGGTGATAATTGGTAGATGATAGTAGGGTGATTGGCTCATATTGAAAGTATTGCAAATCTTTCATATAAGTTTGAATGATGTTACTGTTCTTTAATTGATATACATGTTAGTCCGTAGGTTGATTTTAGTGTTTCTCCAGATTCTTTATTATTATTATTATTATTATTATTATTATTATTATTATTATTATTATTATTCAAGTTTTTCTATATTGAAATAGATAATTAAATATTAGGGGTATAATATTATATAAATACCATTAGTTTTATGATATTGAAAAAAATTGGGACTTAGCCCTAGGCTTGAAGCTTAGGAACTTGATTATAGAGTTGGTTGTTGTTAGTTTCGAAATCTTATTGTAATCATTTACTTGAATAGATTGCATTGATTTGGAAGTTCAACGTGGTATGTGTTGGGGAGTCATGAGAATTGGTGATGGGTTGACTTGTCTATGTTGAATAATTCTAATGATGGAGAAATGGTAATAAAAGGATAATGTGATTAATTGTTGGTGTGTGATGTTTGAGAATGATTTGAAAGGCTTATTGCTTAACTGTTGATGTTGTATCACGGTTGTATTGTTGTGAATTGTGCATTGTTATGAAAATGGTCATCTCTTCGTTTTCGAGGCTTCCTGTGGAGATTTGTGAGGTAGCTGGTTGTCTTCTCAGCGAACCTTCTTACTCCTAGTTATGATTTTGTTTTACTTGAGAGACAACGTCATTTGAGACTTGCGTATTTTCTTTCAATTCTATCATTTACATTAGAGGCTTGTGCACGTGACAACTAGGTTTTGGGGATTTAGTTAAGTTGACTTGTTATCCGTTTTAGTAATTGTTATTAAATTGGTATTTTTATCTTATTTCCGCACTTTATCGAAATGGTTGGGTTGTAGGCTGACTTGTCTTGGCGGGGTAAGACGAGTGCCATCACATCCATTTTTGAGTCGTGACAAAATGGTATCAGAGCCCCAGGTTCATAGGTCTCACGTGTATACAAGCCGAGTTTACTTAGAGTCTCAAGGATCGGTACAGAGACGTCTGTATTTATCTCTGAGAGGCTATGAAGACTATTAGAAAACTTCCTTTTTTTTGTTCATTCTTTCTCATCGTGCGTGGTTACCTTCTTTAGTACTGATCCATCGTATATTATTTTGATAGATGATGAGGACTAAAGCTACTGTTACCGGTGGTAGATGGGAGGCACTTCCCGAGGCAGTTGTTGAGGCCTCAGCTAGGGGTAGGGGTAGAGCCCGAGCTAGAGATCGTGCTCGTGGAACGACACTAGCCAGAGGTCGTGCCCGTAGAGCAATACCAGTGAGGGGCCGTGCTAGAGAGGTCTCTCTAGAGCCTTAAATTGATGACAGAGGGGACCAGGTTCCTCCAGAGCCTGCAACCACACCTTTGCTTCATGATACATTATTGAGGGTGTTAGGTGTGCTTGAGAGCTTTACTCAGGGTGGTGGTTCGACCGCCACACCACAGGACTCTCAGACTAGAGAAGAGGCTCAGACCCAAGAGCAACAACAAGCTCCAGTTATTCAGGATGCGGTGGGGAAGCCACCAGTGGATCCCGTGGTTGGGAATGATCTTGCACCAACAGTTGGGGGTTAAGGTGCATCATTGGTTGTTCTGACAGAGGATGAGCAACGTAGGTATGATAAATTTTGAAAGATGGACCCACTTCAGTTTCAGGGTGGGAAGAGCGAGGACGCTCATGAGTTTCTGACTACATGCCGAGAGTTGCTAGAGGTGGTTGGATTAGCTGAGTCACATGGGGTTCGCTATGCTACACTCCAGCTTCATGGGCCAGCGAGAGAGTGGTGGAGAGTTTATTCGGGGTCTTTGCCAGTTGGATCTCCTCCAGTTACATGGGATATATTTTCCAGTGCCTTTCATGACCGTTTCATCCCTTGGAGCGTGAGAGATGAGAGTCGTTTGAGGTTTGAGAATCTGAGACAGGACAGCTTATCTGTTATAGAGTATAATGCCCGTTTTTTCCAGTTGTCTAGGCATACTTTGGCCATTATTCCAGACGAGGCAGAGAGAATCTGTAGATTTGTGAGGGGGCTGACTTTCTCTATCAAATCGGCTATTTTTAGGGCATCTCGAGAGGGGGCTTCCTTCCAGTCCATTGTGAGCACCGCCAAAGAGGCGGAATTGATGGAGAGAGAGGAGTTTGGGGACCCTAAGAGGGCCCGTACATCAGGTCAGTTTCATGGTGCCTCATCTGGAGGCAGGGGATCACACAGAGGGAGTGGTTTCTTTCAGCATCGGGGACCCGTTCATGTATCTATGCCAACATCCAAGGGTGTTCAGATACCTCGGGGTTCTTATAGCGCGGGTCAGGGCTCGTACGGTTCACAACAGCGACCTACGGGGTGAGGCAATTATAGTGGGTTTTTAGGGTCCGCACAGTAGTTCCTGGGTTAGAGATTTTGCTTTACTTATGGAGATCCCGATCACCTGATGCGACAGTGTACTTCCCAGAGGGGTCGTGGAGGACCCCAACCTAATTCTTCATTTCAGGCTAGACCACCGGTACCATAGGGTAGAGGCCGAGGCAGAGTTCAGTCAGGTAGAGGTGGTAGAGCTTCTAGTAGTGGTACTGCAGCTCAGTAGAGTGGGGGTAGATGTACCACCCAGGCTGGAGGTAGCAGAGGGGGCCAGTGTTATTCTTTCCCGGGGAGACTCGAGGTGGAGATTTCTGATGCTGTTATTACAGGTATCATCCCAGTATGCCATCGATCTGCGTCTGTGTTGTTTGATCTAGGGTCTACATTCTCTTATGTGTCTACCTATTTTGCTGCTGAATTAGATATGATATGTGATAGCATGACCGTACCTATTCGTGTTTCCACACCCGTGGGTGAGCCCTTAGTGGTGGATCGAGTGTATCGATCCTGTCTTGTTTCTTTGGCTGGGTATGACACTTGGGTAGACTTAATCATTCTGGGGATGGTAGACTTTGATGTTATCTTGGGAATGAATTGGCTTTCTCCTTATCATGTTATTCTTGATTGTAATGCTAAGACTGTGACTTTAGCAATGCCTGGTGTTCCGAGGGTTGAGTGGAAGGGTACTAGTGGCTCTTATCCTAACAAGGTCATCTCCTTCATCCGTGCTCAGAGATTGGTGGAGATAGGGTGTTTGTCTTACTTAGTTGTTATTCGGGATACTAGTGTTGAACCACCTCCCATAGATTCTGTTCCCGTGGTTCAGGAGTTTCTCGATGTATTCCCTTCTGATCTTCCAGGAGTTCCTCCCGATTGGGATATTGATTTTGCTATTGATTTGGAGTCGGGCACTAAGCCCATTTCTATTCCTCCCTACCGTATGGCTCCAGCAGAGTTGAAAGAGTTGAAGGATCAGTTACAAGATTTATTGAGTAATGGGTTTATTCGCCCTAGTGCGTCACCTTGGGGTGCCTCTGTGTTGTTTGTGAAGAAGAAGGACGGAACTATGAGGATGTGTATTGATTATAGACAGTTGAACAAGGTAACAATGAAAATAAGTATCCTCTTCCACGTACTAATGACTTATTTGATCAGCTACAGGGAGCATTGTTGTTCTCTAAGATTGATTTGAGGTCTGGGTATCATCAGTTGAAGATTAGGGCATCAGATATCCCTAAGACAGCTTTTCGGACTCGATATGAGCATTATGAGTTCCTAGTGATGTCCTTTGGGTTGATTAATGCCCCTGCAGCATTCATGGAGTTGATGAACGAGGTGTTTCGACCATACCTTGATTCTTTTGTGATTGTCTTCATCGATGATATTTTGGTTTACTCCAGGACTGAGGAGGACCATGTCCAACACTTGAGGATTGTACTTCAGATGTTGAGGGAAGAGAAGTTGTATGCCAAGTTCTCAAAGTGTGAGTTCTGACATAATTCTGTGGCATTTTTGGGACATGTGGTGTCCAAGGAGGGTATTAGAGTAGATCCAGCCAAAATTGAGGCAGTTAGAGGCTGGACGCGACCTACTTCTCCTACTGAGATTCAAAGTTTTGTGGGATTGGCAGGCTATTATCGACGATTTGTCTAGAGTTTCTCCACTATTGCAGCTCCATTGACCAGATTGACTCGACAGGGTGTGGGTTTTCAGTGGTCCGATGAGTGTGAGGAGAGCTTTCAAAAGCTCAAGACTTTGTTGACTTCTGTTTGCATCCCTACTCTATTCAAATAGGGAGAAACGTCGCGGTGACTCGAAAAATAATCAATTAAGTCGATTTTAAAAGAATTTCAAAAAAACAAGAGTTTTAAAGGAGTCGCCACCTAATTTTAGGAAAAAACTAGGAAACCAATTAAAAAATATCTACGAAACCATTAGATTCTAGGTAAGAGTTCAAGTTATTCCGAAGGGAAGGTGTTAGGCATCCTTCGAAATCTATAATTGTGGGTCCCGGCTGAATTCATTTTTTTTAAATTGAGGAGGAGATAACAAACAATATACATGTATAATAAACATGCAATATACACAAATAAAAATAAAAATAAAAATATAAAACACGGCCTAAAATTTGTCTAACATCGATACATACAAGATAATGAATAAACAATATAATTCGAACTTCATTTGAGTAGCTTCAATGGGAAGCAACTCTGGGTACCTGTCAAGACACTTAGTAAAAGTGTTAGTAATAAATAAATATGAATAAAAATGAATAAATCAAATAATAACTTCAAAATAAAAATCAGTCTTATTAACATGGAAGGCCTTGGAAATCGACGATAATTTCTTCATCGACCAATTTTAACATACAAATGTATATAAACTTAAACTAAATTTCCGTCTTTTAAAATTGAGAGGCCTCCAAAACCGACGGAGAGATTTTTTCATTGGCCAATTTTAACATATAAAGAATAATAATAACTATTAAGATGTAAACAAAAAAGGTAAACTAACCACACAAAACCACGTGTACAATGAAATGGAAAACAATTAAATCAACAACGATAGTAAACAAAAATTAATAACGGTCAACATAAGAATCAACACAAAATATATTAAATTAACAATAATAATAATAATAATAATAAATAACAAAAACAATACAAGCAAAACATACGCATTATTGAATCATTAAAATAAAATGAGCAAACTTTATCCACAAAAAATAATTGAATTCTTATAGCAACAGTAATCAAAACTAAGAAGAAAAACAGTAAAGCAACTTCCAATAAAATATGAAACAAAATGATAAAAAATAATAATAAAATAAAATAAAATAATAATTAAAAAAAAGTAATCAAGGCATAAATATCAAGCTGCCAGAAATTAAATAAAAATCAAAGAAAAAATCATGGTAACACTAAAATAAGTAAGAGCTTAAACAACCACAATCAAAATGGAAAGAAAGAACGGTGTTCACCCAAAAAATATTAAACAATAATAAAGATGGCCGGAGTTTGAACCCCTCCGACCGGATCTGAACCGTTAAGAACAAACAAAGTAAAAATAGCAAAATATTAAAATATAGAGAACTACCATCTGATGGAGTTGGTTGTCATAGCTAGTGGAGCGTGGGTGTAAATGGAGCTTGGAGCTCCTGATTGTCTTGTTGTTTCGAGCTCGCCGGAGTTGTTGTTGCTGTCCTTCGTCGTTCCGGCGTGGTCACGAGCTCATGGTGTGGTACCTGAACAATAAAATAAAGAGCAATATTAACGGGGAAGGGGAAGGGGACTGTTGGTCGCCGGGTTGCTGATTTGAACGGTTGTTTGAATGATTCCGACGGTGGTGGTTTGTTTAAC
>JAJONR010009436.1:0-11252 GCA_029582245.1 Solanum etuberosum
TTTTTTCCCCCCCCCCCCCCCCCCCCAAGGTTATTCTTCAGTAACATCAATAAGAACCTGAAAAGACGAAGTCTTTACAAATTCATAGAACATGTAAGATGCAACTACCAACTCCAATTCGTGCCAAGAAAAAAATATAGAAGTAAAATCTCACTTGTTACATGTATCAAAATATATAGAACTTCTCAACTTCATATCTTGCAAAATCATAAAGTACTTTATGATTTTGCAAGATATAAAAAACTCACCAATTTTAATGTTGAAAGAGACTAATATTAGGTTGGTTCCAGTGAGACCTTCGAATAGCATTGACACCTTTTGAAGTTATAATGTTCAAACACGCCTATATAAATGTGGCTTCTATGTGTTTAATAGCCAATTAAATTAGGCCAGAAAAGACAAAAATGTATTTTGTTCATCCTAACATTGTTGGTTTATATATAAGGGTAATATGTGAAAGGAAAGTCCAAAGAGCATTAGTCAAGAAATAACTATACTTTGTGGTTAAGCAAAACAAATTTAATCTTTCATTAAAGGTTTTTTTTTCCTTTCCTTTTTCCCGCCTAAAGAAAAATTAGTAGAAAATAATAGAAACTGGGAATGAAGATTCAATGAATAATAGATATTGAAGTTAAAATAATTGCCAGATTCAACTCTCATCACTTTCAAACTTCACGAATGATGAAGACCGCCATCTCCATCTATGACACTAGCGATTCATGAGCTATGAAACTTCACGAATGATGAAGACCACCATCTCTATCTATGACGATAGCGATTCATGAGCTATGAAAGGGAGGTTAATGTGTTCTTCAATGTGTATTATGGTAACATTTTTTAAAAACAAAAATGAACAAACTAACATATAATTATTACCATCAAAAGTATATTATATGATATAAACTTAACAAGTATAATTTCAAAAACCTCAATGACCTCCCTTGTAGTTTGCAATATTACTAAATCAGGATGCACAATGCACGTGAAGCCTCATAACATTAATACTAAATTAGGATGCACAATGAAAGTAAGGTCTCATACCATTAACCTCCCCCTTGTGGTTTGCAATATTACTAAATCAGGATCCATAACACAGGTGACACCTCATAACATTAACCACTCTAATGGTTTGCAATATTTCTAAATCAGAGGATGCACAATGCAGGTGAGACCTCGAAATACTAACCTCCCTTGTGGTTTGCAATATTGCTATTCATATGCATTTCAAAAAAAAGAAGAAAAAAAAGAAGGTTAAGTCGCGAAATAATATTATATTAAACAAAGGCATCATTGAACTGTTGGACAAAAGCTGTCTGCTGGTGGTCTCCAATTGCCAATCTAACTACCATAACAATCTTGCAGTTGTCCCCTATAGGACCACAAAACAACAAGAACTCAACCCTGTTTTCCACTGCCCAAAATATCATAATCCAAATTTGTTGATAAGTAATATACAACTGCAGGAAAGTATAGGTATTATAAGTTTTGAGGAAGCTAGTCCCAAGCACTAGTTACTCCAGGACCATATCCCCCACTATAATTGCCATAACCACCACTACTATTACCTCCATCATAGTAATTCATACCACCTCCGCCTCCACCTCCGCCTCCACTTCTATTGTATGACGAATCCCTCCTGAAGTCACGCCCACCAAAACGTCCTCCGCCAGCCCGCCTGTTTCTGCCTCCTCCGAATGATGAACGGCTAGCATAACGAGTCAACCATTCAGGTACATCCTGATTAGCTTCTTGCATCAAGTCAGCTAGCGGTTTGGCCATGGAAAGATTACCATCATTAAAGAAAGCAGTTGCTAATCCTGTCTTGCCTGCGCGACCTGTCCTGCCTATACGGTGCACATAATCATCAATGTCATTAGGAAGGTCAAAGTTTATAACATGAGAAACATGAGGGATATCAAGGCCTCGAGCAGCCACATCCGTCGCAACTAAAATTGGGGTATCTCCTCTCTTGAATGTTCTCAACGCTTGCTCCCTTTCCTGTAAACAATAAACCCACAGGTAATGTTGACTATGATGAGCTGCAAAATAGTGCATGTAATAGTTGGTGAAACACAAAAAACCGGACTGAATATACAAGTATCAGGTACATGCTACATGCACACATGCCCCTTCTCCTCAGCATGCGATGCAAATATTGATAGCAAGATGATGGACAGTTTGGGAGAGAAACGCTAGGTGCTTTGAAGATAAAGGGAACTTTATTCAGAAGATCGAGATGAACTGTTTGCTTTTGTTTCATTTTTGGTGTAAAGAGAACTCATTCAATCCCTTTAAGAATAGGAAGGTATATTCTGATGGTATCTCGTAAATATTTTGGCAGGCCCTTGGTGCCATATTATTAATGCACTTGCCACGTCTCAAACCAAAAAAAAAGGAGTGGTGCCATTTAATCATATTGTAACAGAAGCACAGAACAGTGTACATGGTCATGTTTGAAGATCAAATTGATTTGATCTATCTCTATCAATACTCAATCTCTCATACCTGCTGAGTCCTATCACCATGAATGGCAGTTGCAGGAAATCCATTAATACACAGCCAATGCTCCAATGCATCAGCACCCTTCTTTGTTTCGACAAATACCAAAGTTAGAGCATGCTGCAGAAAACAATATAATGCAGTTAATAAGATTGCCAGTTGATTTAAACAAAAACTTAAGACACCGCATTGTGCTTTATCATGTATAAACTTTATAGGCCTAATGCAACAAAATCATTGTTACACAAAGCAGCAAACGGGGAGGAGGATGCAGTCATGTTCTGAAGAATTTTAAGAGGAAAGCCAGTCAATTAAAATGAGAACTCACGCAGAATGAAAATCTAAGCAGACTCCAATCTAGGAAATTCAGCATTCATATCTATATAGCAGGTAAATACACAAACAAAACCAATCATGGACAGAATGAGCAGCTAATAGTGATCAGGCAAGAGAAGACTTAAGCTAGGTGACTTTATAGACCAAAACAAGTAGCTAGCGAACATTCTTAATTCTTTGCTATGTTCCTGGGATTAGAAGTCCTGATTTCTTCCCCACTCAGTCAAGCTGCTTCAAGTGCCTTAAACAGGACTAAAGTAATTGAGAATAATTTCTATAGCAAGAGAGAGCCAAGAGTCATACGCTACCTTGCCATGAACCCCATTAGCCATCTGTGCATGAAGTAGATCCATAAGATGGCTTCTCTTGTCAACATCATGCACAAACTCAACTCGCTGAACAATCAAATCAGTACTAGAACCAACCCGTCCAACTGCCAAAAATATGTAGTTTGCAAGAAAATCAGATGCCAGTCTCTGCATTCCCAAAAAACAAATGAAGAAAGAAAGGGTTAGAGATCATATACAAAACAAGACTACAACTGCTCAGAAGATTTTACTCACAACCAACTCAACAATTTGCAAGGCGAATTTGCCAGCATTGCAAAAAGACAGGTGCCGTCATGTAACAAGAAAATATTTGGATTCCGAAAGGAAATTATTTTGGGGGGTGGGGGTGGGAGGCGACACTGGAGAAAGAAAAAGAAAAAAATGAATTATTTAGTCGAAGCTCAAACCATGGTTTAAGATGATGTGGCATTCCAATAGAAAGTGTCTGTAAGTAGCAGAATACTAATAATAATAACACTGAATTGGAAACAACCCTACTGAATAAAAGAAAACCTGAATCTCTTTTGGGAATGTGGCACTGAACAGCATAGTCTGTCTTTCACCAGGTGGAGGCATATCCATTTGCTCCACTATCCTTCTGATTTGAGGTTCGAACCCCATGTCCAGCATACGATCTGCCTCATCGAGAGCTAAATATCTAATCATCTGTAATGAAACCTTTGCTCTCTCAAGTAAATCGACCAGTCTTCCAGGAGTTGCCACAAGAATATCAACTCCTCTCTCAAGCTCTCGGAGCTGCAGATATGTGACAATTGTTCAAACAATAACGCAAAAAACACATCACTTTTTCCTTGAAGAAAGTAATGTTTTATTGATATCGTAGGGGTAGAAAATATACGAGACGTGTACTAAGAAGTGAAAAATCTACAGAAAACACCACTGTATACTCGAATATTCGGGATTCGTGAATTAATCTGACAATAAACTGATAAGATTAGATACTACACCTAATATATGATCTGACAATGAAATCAACTGAATACTTATATTGAGGTTCTGACTTTACCGGCATATCAAATGAAAGTAATGTTACTAGATTTGATTTGTTCCAAGTTTCCAAAACTAATTTCAGTGTATGACTTTTTTTTAATAACCGAGAAATCTCTAGGGCCAATGGCACACAATTCGAAACTCGGCGGATAATGAGCCCACCCCTCTGCTCTTCTCCCTTATGTCAGTGTATGACTGTAAGTCCAACAACAAAAAAATTGCATGGTGTATATTTGAAAGCAGAAATTCAGTTGAAAGTAGACAAGGTAGAGCATCAGGTGGAGGTAGAAGAACATTCTAAACTTCCCTTCAAAATATGTAACAAGAAAATTGGATGTTCAGAAACGGAAATCTGGGTAACAAGGGGCACCTTCCTGAAGATAACAGGATAACAAAACCCCAACAAAAAGAAGACTTGCTAACTGAGAAAAATTTATGGATCATGTAATGTACAAATGTACCAGAAAATAAAGATTTTTTTTCTCAAAACAGTAAATAAGTACTCCAGAAAATAAAGATCTTAACTTCCAATTGCATTTGCACTAGATTTCAGGATCTAACCAAAAAGAATGAGAACAGGGAAGTTCTTATTAAAAGCAACTATTTACCCAAATCAATGCATCTCGAAGAATATCATTTATCCTGGTCAAATACGTATAGATCTTCATGAGACTGTCAGGAGTTGTGATAAATCTTTCTAGGATTCTTTATCATGGGATACCCAGAGATCTTTCCCATTGATAGATCAGAGGGTCCCTCCTTGAACAAAGACAAATTCTTAAGGCTAGATTACTATCTACTTTTGTGGAACAAGTTTCCCTCTTTCACCATCAAATGCATATTATATCTAGAATGATGAGCTAAACAAAATTAAACTAACTCCACAAATTGAATTCATCTATATAGTATAGACTTATGTGTCTATAGGCTTCTTAGTTGAACTCTTATCAAACCCTTTTTTAGCGGACTTTTTGTACAGAGAAAGCATCCCAAAGGTACCAATTACTAAACAGCTTTTTCACATTGACATATTGAAAAACTATAAAATGTTCTCAATGAACAATTGATGAGTTGCAGGTAGTTTTACAAAACGTTCTGCATTAGGTAACAACTTGTATTTAAGCATTTTCAAGAAGAATTTTGAGATGCACTTGCTCCTCTCCGTCTTTCCCTATTTCCTGACAACTTACAAGTTGAAGAGAGAGGCAGGGGGGGGGGGGGTGTGCGCTTCCATATACAGCTGAAAACATGAAGAAAAAAAAAAGTGGCACCCAATTAACAAGCAACCCAAAACCATTAGCCCTTATTGACAAAATCTAAACACTTATTTGTCAAAGGAAGGAATTTTCAAAGAGAGTATAGAGATGGAAAGTAAAAGGCTTCCGCGGCTTTGACATAGTGGTAAGAGCACATCATGTGATGAGTGGGTTAGGCTCACGTCACAGGTTCGAACCTTATCGCCAACAAAAGTTTGGTTATTTAAGTGAGAAAGGTAGAGGGGAAGACCCATTATCCACCAAGTTTGGCCCCAAGTGCCTCATCCTCATGGAAATATATGTATGTATGTATATATATATATATATATAGGCGTGGCAAACGTGCGGGTCGAGTCGAATATGAGTCGATCGAAAACGAGTTAAATAAAAATGGGTAAAATATTCAACTCGACTCATATTTTAAATGGGTAAAAACGAGTTACCCAATGGATAATATGGTATCCATATTTACCCATATTATTATAGGGATCATCTTAAAAGCTTCAAAAGAAAAATCTCTTACCCACTCTTTGCCCCCCTCATTCCCCCCCTCCATCCCAACCCGAACGCCTTAAAAATGAAATTTATTTTATTTATATGTTTTTCTTTTTAAAAAAAAGTGTTTTACTACTTCGTCCCCCCCCCCCTCACCACCACCCCACCCCCCTACAAGCTCTCCCCAACCCCCTCCTAAAAATAAAAATTGTTTTTCAAAAAGATTCGATTTTTTCCTTATCCCACCCATCCCTACCCCGACCACCTACACTTTAAAAAAATATGAATGTCATTTTTCTTTCTTTTAAATATGGGTCTCTTTTACCATTTTATCCATTTAACTACCCACTTTTAAATGGGTAGTATGAGTTTGACTCATTTTTTACCCATTTTAAATGAGTTGGGTACGGGTAATTTGAATGGGTACCCAACTCATTAAAGATGGGTAATTTGAATGGGTACCCATATTAATTACCCATTTTGCTATCCCTATATATATATATATATATAGGTCAAAGAAATAATCAATATTCTAGTTACAGAAAAATATTAGGGGTCGTTTGGTAGGGTGTATAAGAATAATGCTAAATGGAGTGTATTAGTAATGTTTGTATTAGTAGTACTTGCATTAATTATGGAAAGACAATTTTTTATGCATTGTTTGGTTTGGAATATTAAAAATAGCATGCACTGCTTAATTTTAAAAAAAAAATTATTAACAAAGATTCCCTCCTCAAATATGGTGGAAGAGATGAAAAAAGGTTTTGAGGGGCAAATGGATCTTTAGTCGTGCTAATGCATGCATTAAAACTCATTGCATTACTAATACCATGGATGTCCATGCATTAGTAATACACAATAGAAAGTGTACCAAACAAGGTACTACTAATATACAAAGTTGATGCATGCATGATTTCTTCTAATACACTCTACCAAACGGCCCCTTAGTGTGCTATTAATAGCAGAAATCTATCTGGTCAAACCCATAAGACAATTTACAAACTCTAGCATCTAATACAGTTGTATTTTCCTGCTAAAAAGTCATGAATTAAATTAAATTCATAAATACGGGAAGTAAAAGCATCAATCTCCCTAAGCCATCTACAACCTTGGTGCATCTTTTTATGTCTGCTTAAAAATCTATATAAAAACAAGAAATCTTTCTCCTCTACCCAAAAGTTGTTCTTACATTCCTGTTTTTGGTTGTCCAGAAACCTCCCACAGACCAAACAAGAAGATAAGAAAGTTTTTATTGTTCAACCTTTGGCTCATCAGCATTAAACCAGACATCTCTAATGGATTCACCATTGACTGGCCATAAAAACCAACAGTGATCTAATTTTACAAGCAAATGCATCTACTTAAAAATGACTTTTTTTGCCCCTCTGACTAAGTACCACTTATTGTGACTTTTAACTACCAACAAAGAAAAAATAACAAGATGAGTAACCAGACAATCAGATCGACCTGCAAGATATACTTCATTAGCCTTACATTTTAAATCCAGTTCAACATGCACAACAACAGAGCAGATATGAAAAAAATAATACAGCTATGAACAAGTTCTCATCTGAACTTAGTTGTGACTTGTGCGGACTCTTCACTTTTATGCCGCACCCGTGTCGGATTCACCGAAAATACACTACTTTTGGCGAATCCGACACGCACCCGCTGACATTTTTGAAGAGTCCGAGTAACATAGAGTGATCTAAATAATATACAGCACAATAATGAGGCGTATATCAACTTCCCCTCCTTAAAAATACAGAGGAAAGGTTTCATTCACCAATAATGAAGCAGGCATAAATGAGGTTGCATATTGTAACATTAAAACATTTTTTCCTGTTCAACATTAGATGTGTCTCATGTGGTCTCCATCTGTGCATTTTGTAAGAGACGGAAATTAGACTTGTTGTAAATGAATGGTGCACTAAGGAGTCAACTAATATGCTATTTGTGTGTCCGGCAAGAGTAAGACATTATCTTTAGCGATGCTGTTAAGAACACATGGTACGAAAGCTTGTCGAACCTGTATTTCTTTTGCTTCAAGCTATAATAATAGGAGCAACTGCTTCTGCATTCATTATGTGCATTTTTTGGGACATTCAAAGACGCATGTTGTTTAGGTCTCATAAGAATCACAGCTACTAAGCAAAAAAAATAGAAACCAACCTCCACTCAACAAAAAATTACCTATCCATCCAACATCACATCCAAAGAACTAATGTGTATGACCTTGATCTATATTTGTTTTCCTTCACAAAATAGGGCAGAGGGAGAGAGCGTAAAATGGTACCTGTTGATTAATCGGGGCTCCACCATATGCCACTACCACTCTAACACCAGTCTGATAAGAGAATTTTTTAGCTTCCTCGTGTATCTACATGTTAAGTGCAGCACAAAATTGGAATTAACAAACTTGAAGGTTTATAAGGATAAAAAGGTAAAGGGGTCAAGTGGCATTTCACAAAACTTCTATAGTACCACACCTACCTGCATTGAGAGCTCTCTTGTTGGTGAGAGAATAAGAGCAAGGGGAAAAACTGTCCGCGACCCATGAGGCCGTTGCGGAAAATTCCCCCTCATGATTCCACTAATAATTGGGAAACAAAAGGCAGCTGTCTTGCCAGATCCAGTCTGGGCACAGGCCATGAGATCTCGTCCTGCTAAGGAGATGGGAATTGCATATCGCTGGACAGGAGTCGGCTTCACATATTTGCACCTCCTAATATTCAAGTTAACAGCCTCCCCTAAATCTATCTCTGCAAATGTATTAACAGGAGGTGGCACATTTTCTCCACTTGTTTCCACTGGAATATCCTCATAAGCATCAAAATTTATACCAGTATTCTCCTGATCAAACGGTTGCTCCAAGTCCACATCTGCATCATTACCAAACGGGTTAACTTCCCGCTCTCTACCCCAACCACCTCCTCTGCCACCCCAACCACCTCCTCTGCCACCACCACCATACCCCCCTTGGCGTCCGTAATCTGGCCTAGAACCACCCCATCGAGGCCCATTAGTTGGTCCATTGAACCCTGAGCGGTCATTACCAGAAGGTGGGCCACCGTGCGATGGAGCTAGAGGTTCTGCTGTCATTGGTTTGTTGCGAAGATGTGGTGGGACATAAGATGATCTCCTTGTAGAAGCAGAAGCTCCACTCCCGCCACTAGGCCCACCATTATCAATAGCTACATTCTCAACAGAATCTGCCCATGAGTTCCTCATTATCAAAAAAATTTCTTTCCTTAAAATCCTCTCCTAATGCACAAAGTTCAAAATCCTAATCAGCAAACAATGATAACCAGAAATCTTCTTCTTCAAAACACTCTACTTAGATCTGTTTAGAATAGATTCAGCAGTCCAAAACCTGCCAAAAAATAAGACACTAGAAACTATGATTAACCCTACTACATAAACAAATACAAAACAAAAGGAATAGTTCTAAACAGTTGCAAATATTATCCTTAAACCAGCTGATTTCCCCTAGCATCCTCTATCCAAAGAAACCCAAATTTTCCACATAACCATATATAGCACAATCAGAATAAACTAACACATGAAAATCAGAAATGCATCAGCAAAAAATGCAAAGACTACAGAAACAGATACACATATATACAAATCAGCAAAAGTTGCAAAAGCAAATAGTGACGGAAGCAATCAAACAAAACTAAGCAAAAGGGGGCTACAGATACACACATATATACAAAAACTAAACATATAACGCAGATCAAAACAAAAAAAGAGAAGAAAAAGCAAACCTTTAGAGAGAGAGAGACGAGTGGGTGAATGGAGAAAAAGAGAAACCCTAGCGCGCTGACAAAGAAGGAAGAATATAAGAAGAATTCGGACAGACAAGCAAAAAAATCGGAAAGAAGATGCTTTAGATTTGAGATTGACGGCTTATAATAACTTACAAGAAATTAAGGAGACCTTATAACATTCACATTTTGCATCTTTACTCTATCAAGTCTTACCCCTTTCAACTACCCTTGTGCTTGTGGGATTCTTTTTTTTTTTTTTTTCCAACTTAAGATATTTTATCTCTTAATGTTATATTTGGGCTTGACATATTCATTATAAAATTTAAATTAATATAATTATTTTATCACACATTCACACTATTTCTATTAATTAATATTTAAAATCTATCACACATTCACACTATTTCTATTAATTAATATTTAAAATCTATCACACATTCACACTATTTCTATTAATTAATATTTAATATTAGATTTTAATAATAGTTTGAATAATTTTATCAATTATTTTATTTTGCAAATCTGCAGATAATGGTATAACCTTTAAGATAGTGATTATAGTTGACGGTTTTATCAAACTCTTTTGAAATAAATTATCAATTTCTATTTTACAAAATTCAACTAGTTCAGCATTCATCTGACAAGGTCGAGATTTTGTAGGAATATTATTCTCAGAAAAGTCATCTTCATATGGAAGAGTAACAATATGTTTCTTTCTATTCCAGAACGCACTTGGATGCTCAGCACAAATATCAATAGCCATTTGTTCGGAAATTAATTTAAACATTCAGATATTGTTAAAATAATTAAACAAAGGGTTAAATCTCTACTTTGCCTAACTATTGCTAATCCTACTTGGCAAAAAATTATTGAGACAGACGCATCAAATGTTGGTTATGGAGGAATATTAAAACAAATTAATCCTTATAATAAGAATGAATATTTAATACGATTTCACTCAGGTAAATAGACCGATGCTCAGAAAAAATACGCAACTGTAGCACATGAAATGTTGACCATAGTCAAATGTGTTTTAAAATTCCAAGATGATTTATATAACCATCTGTAAAAGTGTTAAAAATACAGATAGAAATATATGCAAAATGATTATCGCAGGCTTTACTGGCCAACTTCGAGGCTGGTGGGATAATTATATGTCCACTGAGTAAAAGGCAACAGTGATTAATGCTATTGCTAACAATGAAGGAGTTGATAACCTAGGCATGGCTCTAGTTAGAAATAGAGAAGATGTCGTCTATACCTTGATAGTTACCATTCTGGAACATTTCAATGGGAGGTTCACAGGACAACATGAAACTGTCCATACCCTTCTAAATAGCCTTCGATGCAGGACTCTAGGTGAGTTCAGATGGTATAAAGATACATTCCTAAGTCGGGTTATGGAACTACCCGAAAACAGTCTTGATCACTGGAAAGCCAAGTTTATAGATGGCCTTCCGCCTTTATTTGCTGAAAGAGTTAGAAAGACTCTCAGAGGGCCTTATGGCGAAATCCCTTATGCTAATTTTACTTATGGTAAATTAATAGGAGTTTGT
>JAJONR010009437.1:0-25338 GCA_029582245.1 Solanum etuberosum
TGTCCCAGTATCTATTATCTCTGATAGAGGAGCACAATTTACCGCTAACTTCTGGAAGTCCTTCCAGAAAGGACTAGGGACACAGGTTAATCTCAGTATAGCCTTTCACCCTCAGACAGATGGCCAGGCTGAGCGCATAATTTTGACACTCGAGGATATGTTACGGGCGTGCGCACTAGACTTCAAGGGAAGTTGGGATGACCACTTGCCTCTTATTGAGTTCGCATACAATAATAGTTATCATTCCAGCATCGGGATGGCACTTTATGAGGCTTTGTATGGGAGAAAATGTAGAGCCCCCATTGGATGGTTTAAGGTAGGTGAGTCAGGGTTAATTGGACCCGACTTAGTACAGCAGACAGTGGAGCAGGTTAAGCTCGTTCGGAAGAGGTTGCTAACAGCTCAAAGCTGACAGAAGTCATAGTCAGATGTACGACGAAGGGACTTAGAGTTTTGTGTCGATGACTGGGTATTCTTAAAAGTCTCGCCTATGAAGGGTGTTATGAGATTCAGAAAGAAAGGCAAGCTTAGTCCAAGATTCATTGGGCCATACGGGATCCTTCGGAGGATAGGACAAGTGGCTTATGAGTTAGAGTTATCATCGGGGCTAGAATCGGTACATCCGGTATTCCATATATCGATGCTACGGAAGTGCATAGGAGACCCTTCTAAGGTTGTCCCTGTTGAGGATGTTCAGATCACAAAGGAGTTTTCCTATGAGGAAACTCCAGTTGCAATATTAGATCGACAGGTCCGAAGGTTAAGGACCAAAAATGTGGCTTATGTTAAAGTACTGTGGAGAAACAAAAATAGGGAAGAGGTGACGTGGGAAGCTGAGGATGGAATGAGATCCAGATATCCTCAGTTTTTTTAGATCCCACAGTGGTAAAAATATCAATATTGATTAGCACATTGAGGCAGGATATCCATTTAGTTTTTTATTGTTGTTTTTGTTTTATTTTTTTCTCGTACTATTATTCCGGAGCTATGGTGCTTAGCTATTTGTATCGTCCTGTGAGGTTCTTAGGTTGTAATCTTCTGCATTTCAGGTTCCTGGATATTATGGGTATAGAGTACACTTTGCCAAATTTTGGAAACTACTAAGGACTTAACCACGTGGCTTAGATTTTTCATTCAAGGACGAATGTTTCTAAGGGGGAGGGGAGGATGTAACACCCCGACTTTTCAGAACTCTAATTTAACTCGTACCTTCGTGGAAAAAAAAAGAGGGTGAGTAATAAATTAAGAATTATGTGGTATGTCATATTTTAAGTGTTCAAAGATTGTATCTCAAGTTTTTAAGTTAGGTAAGTTGCAAATTAAAAGTTGGCGAAAGTTATCGTAAGTTTCTTTTTAAATATTTCTCTGAAATTTGGGTTAAATGTCTCGGAGGTTTTCTCCCAATCTATAAAGATTTATGGGGCCTACAACCTAGAAAATCGAAGTTCTACGAGTCTAGTTTCCAATGCATCAAACCGTTCGTTCATACGACTTCAAAATAGAGAGATATTCACGTTTTTGTGAGACTGCACAAGCAGGCACGTGAGGTGGGTCCCCTAGGTCGGTGGAACTCTTTATATATCTTCTTCTTCGACTTTTCTTCATTTTTATTCAGTGAATAACCAAAAAACTTAGAAAACCCACTTCTAGGATCAACCAAATTATATATTTTCTCGACTTAAGTCCTTGACGAAAGTTGTTCTACGCGTTGAGCTCGTCATCATGGTATAATTTATTTTATCGATTTCATAGCATATCATACTTTGGTGTTGGGACAGCAAGGGTTTGGACATACTTTAAGGTTTTGAGGTGTATTACGAACTTAAGATCAAGTAGCGAGGGGGGATATGAGTAAAAGTCATTAGGCCACATGAATTCAGTGAAAAAGGTCCTGACAGACGATCCAGTAGACCTCCTCAGCAGCAGGATTGACTTCTATCTGGTTGGCTAGCCCCTTTCATCCGGAGCTGCCAGAGTTGGGAGGTTTGTTAGCTTTTGTTGTATATATTTTTATGGGTAGGCTGGGACCCTGTCCCGCCAATCTTTACCACTCTTAGAGGCTTGCAGACTAGTGTGTAGGGTGTATAGCTACGTTATGGTCATGCTGACCTAGTTTGTTTGGTTGCTAAAGCTTGTTAGATGTTTAATGTATTGTCTTGATATATACCTGCTTTCAGTTTTTGTATAGAGATCATGGTGGCCTCGACAGCCCAATCAGGACTTCTGTGCTAGTTGGTTATTTCTTTATATGAACTCTTGGGAGTAGCTGTTTCTTTTATAGATCTTTTGACAGGGGCCTTGCCGGTCGAGGGCTTAATTTTGAGCCGAGATATACTTGTTTGTTTTCTTGATTGTGTGTGGCTGCCATGCGCTAGTAGCAAATGGTTCAGCAGGGTCAGCTCGAGCTTGAGTTTTGGCATTAAGAGCCAGTTGCGCCCCTTGAGTTTGGGGCGTGACAAAAACATAAATATTTTTAGGAGAAAATCTCCCCATAAACAAGACTCTTAAACGACTACATTGTAGATGTTATTATGTTATGCTATGAGAATAGGGATCTTCAATTTATAGATCTCCAAACTTTTCCTCTAAGGAAAGAATAAATCAAATATGGAAGAAAATTATATTTTCATTTCAGAAAAAGTTCAAGCATTTATGGTAATACTTTGACTTTTCTTTAAGGAAAAAATAAACTTCAAATAAGGAAAGAAAATCAGGGCAAAACCCCAAAAAATCTCCCCTTTTGGCTAGATTTTCTTGACAAAACTTAATTCATCTTCTTCACATGCATGATAATCTTCGTTCTTCACATAGTCTTGTTCACTGCTGCTTGCCATGGTTAAAAATAAAGTTTAAAATATATGGGTTAAAAATGGTTTTAAAATATTTTATTTTTATTTTCAAAGATGCAGCAACAGGAATGTTGAAAATATGGTTTTAATCTCTTCTCCACATGCAGCTGGACAAAAATTTTCATTATCATCAAATTTATTGCAAATTGATTTGAAATCGCGTTGAACCTGTCTTCAACCTCGTTCCATTGGATCATTGAACCATGTGCTCTGATACCAGTTATTGGGTTTGAAAGTTATCTTGGCGTCATGCGGAAGCTTACAATTGTAAATCATATGGTTGACAAATCAGACGACAAATAAAAACATACTAAAGACATATTATTAATATGGTTTGGTCAAACTACCTACATATTGAAAACTAATATTAAAAAATATAAATATTTTTAGGAGAAAATCTCCCTATAAACAAGACTCGTAAACGACTATATTGTAGATGCTATCGTGTTATGCTATGAGAATAAGGATTTTCAATTTATAGATCTCCAAACTTTTCCTCTAAGGAAAGAATAAACCAAATATGGAAGAAAATTATATTTTTCTTTCAGAAAATATTCAAGCATTTATGGTAATACTTTTACTTTTCTTTAAGGAAAAAAATAAACTTCAAATAAGGAAAGAAAATCAGGGCAAAACCCTAACAACTCTTATTACGGAAGAAACAAAGGAACCATTGTTTGATAAATGGGAAAATTATATATGTGATAGTTGGGAGAGACAAAGTAAACGATGAGACCAAACTCAAAATGTTATTTCTAAATTAGTTGAACTGTTGAAGCAGAAAACAATTATGAAATTTCATTTCAAAATCACCCTTTGTGTATATTGGCACCAACATTGTGTTAGTGTATACGCATATGTTTTTGCAATTGATCCATGACCAATCTAACGTATATGTGTTTATTCTTTATACTAGAGAGCAACATTTTTTTAGGGGGTTGGGGGGGGAGGGGGGGTTAACAGGATTTTAAAATGTTGAAGAAAGTAGTTCTTTAAAAAGGCACAAATCTATTTCAATTTTATTTAAGTTATTATTTGTTCATAAAATTTGGTGCTTATTTGAAGGAGGAACTTACATAAATCGTCAATATCAAACAAGAACATTAATCATAATAAAAGAATTACTTATACTAAACATCCTTGTCATATGACTTAATTTCTAAAATATCTTCTTTTTTTCAACATATGATGTATACCAATAACTAAGTATATTAAACTTTAATTATTAAAAGACAAACAATATATAACTATGAATATAGAATAATTACGGAGTTCTTTTTTGTTAAATTTTAAGAAGGAGATAAGTATTTAACAAAACTGTTTGTTCATGCCTTTAATTTGTTTTGTTTTTTAAAAAGAACATTTTTAACAGATGATGTTATATTTGTATAAAATTTCTATTATATAAGAAATTTACTAGAAGAATAATGCCCGTGCGCACACGGCCGAATATGTATATCTATACATATGTGAGAAAAATAAATTTGTTTTTTTAGTATCAATTTAAAAGTAATAGTTATGCTCTGGGTAGGTAAAGCATATTGTGTGTATTATTTATTTATATACCCACCTTATTTATACATTATATTATATAAATAAAAACTAAAAGAATATTAATAATGTACAATATCGTGTGGAAATGGAAAATGACACCAAGAATGAGGTAACTAAATTTTCAAACTCAAGATATGTGCAGTACTAATATTGTTTGTTTGTATCTTCTGTAAATAATTCATACACTGAATTAATAAATTAACAAACAAAAAAAAATTCTTAACACTTTCATCCTCTCAACTCTCTCATTTAATCACATGATGTAAACCTCATAAACTTCTAGCTGTCATAATAAATAAAATCTGTAAGAAAAATTTCCCTTTTAGTTAATTTAAAAAAAATAATTAAAATACGTATTTTATCTTTAATAAAAGAATTTATAGCATAAAAACATCTACTATTACTTATTTTAGACCGCAAATTTCAATTGAAATTAGAAAAAATAGTAATAATTAAAAGGTATAAAAATAATAACCCCACGACTTCCATAACAAAGACTACTGGTGGAGAAGTGACTTTCATAGTCCACTATACCAGAAGAAGACAATTAATTGAGTTGGAAAAAAATAGTATACTTGAAAATTTCAAATCTATTATGCTAGCTAGCGATGGAAAATGCGAGGTTCAATAATAATAACAACAACAAGACAGATGGTGAAGAAGCACCATTTGAATTTAAGAATCTACTTTCTGAAATGTCAAAATTCCATCACTTCCAATTCATTAGAAAATTCCAAAATTGTATTTTCTTGTTCATCTCCTTCTTCAAACTGTACTACTTCGTCGTCTTCATAACATAATATTTATTTTTTGGTGAATAATATTCCAGCTGACTGAAGTTCTCTCTCCTTTCTCCATCCTCTCCAAAAACAATTTATTTACTGAAGATCAATTATATAGAAAAGGGCAGTTTTTTGGTAAACACAGAGATAGTAGGAATAAACATACATGGATTTGACATGAAAGTCACCTACAACTGTGAGTTGACAACCAATTCTACGTGGAGTAATATTAAGAATAGAACAAATAATTAAATGACAAAATTGCCCTCTATAAATTGAATATTGACCTAAAGCACACATGTTGATACCCATATATATAAGTCACTCTAGTAGAAAAAATATATATTCATAGAATGATAGCGTTATTGGAAGGGGTGTAAATGTAAAAATTTTATAGTATAGGGGAGGTGAGGATGTGTCTGATATCAAAATACAAAGGATATATCCTTAATTAAATTATAATATAAGAGTGTTAGTGTAACCCTCCCTGATAAACACTATTAAATTTATTCTATATTATTACTATTATAATATATTTGTATTTATTACCTAATGGCTAATCCTTTCATGTTCAACTAAATTGAAAATCAAAGTAGAATTGACAAAACAATATGACATACCAAGCTACAAAATAGTCATCATCTGAGTGTAAACGAATTCAACAATGATGTTTTCACCTAACAAAATTTGAATGATTTTGATTTGTATATCTAGAAAATGTGCAAAAATTAGTGGCAACATTCTATTTAATTTTTAAAAAAATATTTTTATACGAAAAAAATTAAAATATTTTATACTTAATTACTTGATGTTTTGTAATGACCCTCCAAGTTATTTCAGTGTAGATGCCTTTTTTGTCGTTTAGAGCATTCCTATAGCGACCCCAAGTCTTTTATGACTTGCTGAGACTGACAACTCATCCACATAGTTTTTCGTTTGGTTTTTATGCGAATTTCTGTGTTTTGGAGCTTTCGAAACTTAAACGGTTGACTTAGGTCAAAAGCTTAGGAAGATGGCCCCAGAATGCAATTCAGACAGTTCCATCAGCTTTAGAAGGGTCATTTTAGGCTAGTGGAATGGTTTTCCCGGACTTCGAGGCTTCCGGTGTGAATTTGTGTCATTAGGCATTTTAGCATTTAAGCTTTGGCCTAAGTTTGACATCGGTCAATATTCTTGGTAAACATGCTCAGATTAGAATTTTGTCAGTGCGGTTAGCTCTGGTATGTCAAGTTTAGTCTAGAACGACCCTTCATGCAGATCCCAAGGCTCCTGAGCAAATTCCAAGCCTCCATATGGATTTTGGCTAAAAATGGAATTTTTGTGTGAGACCTACTTTTTGTCAAAAGACCTCGGATGGAAATTTTGACTGCTACGTTAAGTCTGGAATATCAAATTTGATAGGGTAGCATATCTCTTTTGCGTGTACGGGGTCCGAATGAATCACAAGCACCTCGTTAGGGATTTTGAACTTGCCAAAACTATGTGATATGCATCAGGTGGTGCAGGCAATATTTTGACTTCGCGGGCAGTGGGTCGCGTTCATAGAGACTTGTGGGCCTAGTCACCACATTCGCGCGGCTCCTGCCGCGTTCGTGATGACCCGAGTTCCTAATTCTCCCCGATCATGGGACCCTACCGTATTCGCGGGCCCCGGATCTCCTTTGCCTTTGCACTCACATGCTCCTTTTTGCATTCGCGAAGGGAATTCTTACCGAGCCTTTGCATTCGCAAATGATTAATTGGTCTGGTTGTTTAAATAAAAACAAAACTCGAACAACACTTATTCATCAAATTGCTTTAGTGATTTTGAGACTTTTAGAGATCCAATTGAGGTGATCCAAATTTTGGTGCATCTGGAAACATTGGGGCTACGAGGGTGATCAGTCGGGGAGTGTCAGAGAGGCTTCGCTTGAGGTAAATTTTGTTGTTTAGGGGTTGCATTACCTCCTTTGTTATTGTTTAAATTGTGATTTATTACATGTTGGATGTTTAAATTGTTCTGATCCCCGAATTGTGTTCCATTTTGGAATATAAGTTTTGAGAGCTAATTAGGACCTTTTGACAGAGTCGAGTCTAGAATTTTTAGTGCGGGCTCCACATTTCTAATTTGACTCTAATTTTGGTCCATCTCCATTTTAAGTGAATATAATATCTAAACGACTGTGTTATTAACATTGTGATTCTATAATTGATAGTGTGGCAGCATTCAAAGGCCATTCGGAAGGGAAAAGCTCCAAACACTTGATTTAGAGCACGCACGATCAGCCTAAAGGTAGGATATGGCTTTCCATTCCTTATATTGAGCTTGATTATGTGAAAACATGTTAATTTGTGTGAATTTGGGGCAGGTACCTATTTGATCATGTTATCTTACTTATAATTCATGTTTTAGGCTTATATCAAGCTTTTCGGGATTAGAAGCATGTTAGTTGCTAATTGTGATCATCCTTATCTTGTGGTGTGCCTTCATTGTTGTTGTTGTTAGTTTTGAGCATGTTAGGTCTTAGTGTATGCTTAGACTAGTGTTTGACATACACTTGCGATATTTGGAGCCGTTTGGCCTAATTTCTAACCCAACATCGTTCGGGTGGTGTAGGTCCTTGTAGACTAATGTAGAAGACTTGTGTATGATAGAATTAGCCTTAAACTAGGCAATGACTCAAATCTGATGACCTTCCATCCATTTCTCCCTCTTTCTATGTCCCTGTGTGCTACGTTTGAGATATCGGGCTTCGCTTGGCCACTTAGGACTAGAGTTAGCTCGAGCTTGGAGTATTGTACTGATTAATTGAGAGTGGACGTCGTTCCATGCTGGTTCTGTGATGATGAGTTGATATGAGATCCTTTGGCAGCAATTACAGTAAAAATTTAAAGGTCTGGTCATGTTGCTACTTATTCTCTACGGAGTTGATTATACTTGATCACATATTAGAAGTCTGGATATATAATCTTCAGTCGCAATCCATGATTAGGGCTCTTTATCCTCTACAGAGTTGATACACATCGGCTAGAGCTTATTGCCCCTTTGGAGGTTATCCATGGTTCGAAGTTTGGGCTCTACACTTCTTGTCTATGGGTGACTCTTATTGGTTACTTGGAAGGATATCCATAGTTTGAGGTCTGGGCTACGGTTTCTCCGGCTCTGGACTCACTGTGACTTACTCTTAATAGATATAACCATTTTGTGTACCTATCGGGCTTATGGGGTCCATTCAGATTTTTACTTTAACTTGCGCACAAATGTATCTTCTGGGCTTATAAGGGTCTAGTTAGGTTTGGTTAGTTATACTTAGTTCTTTTATGTTTTTAGTACACCCGTGTGTATCTCTTTTAAATTCCACTTTAACCTTTGTTGTGTCTAGATTCTAGCATTTCATATTGATTTTATTTTTCCTGCTCAGTTGGCCAATGATGCCTACTAAGTACTTGTTGTTTTGGTACTCATACTACACTATGCATCATTTTTCGTGATGTAGGTTTGAGCACCAGCTACAAGCGTTGATATTCGAGTTTGTTGCACCTTTAGTTTAGAGGCAAGGGTGAGCACATGGCGTTCTGGACTTACCAATCTCTATTTGTATTTTGTTGGCTAGTCTTTTGCTTTTTGAGACAAGCCTTGTATTTTGGGTTCACCTTTGGGACTTTTACTTTTTTTATATTAGAAGTTATGTACTTGTGACTTCCACGTTCTAAAAGGGATCTTTTGTATATATTATTTTGGTTTGATTCTGCATGTTGTTCTATTTATGTTGTTAAATTGTCGCTTCCTCTTTGTTTCTACCCTTATATCCATTACTTGTTGTTGTGGTTTATGGGTTGGCTTATCTACTGGTGGATTATAGAGGTGCCATGATGACTCACGAAATTGGGTCGTGACAAGTTGGTATTAGATTCTCAGGTTCACCGATTTCACTTGTACAGAGCTAATACCTAGTAGAGTCATATAGGTGAAGTTCTCTCTTTTGTATCACTTTTGTGCAGCGTGTGGTTTCATGGAATCTCACTTGTTTCATTCTTTTGCAAGATGGCTCGTACATGCGACTTCTTGGCCATGGGTAGAGGTTAGCCTCCGCAATAGGCAAGGGCTGCAGTACCATCCTTGATAGAGAGAGAGATCTAGAATCTGCAGCGGACCCTCAAACAGCTCATGTTCCGAATCAGTCGGTATGGTCGGGCCCAACCACACCACCTGCACCAGTTATGGCTCTCGATCTTGAGGTATCTGTTACTCAACTTCTGAATGTTCTTAAGAGTATGCAGTAGGCCCTAGTTGTAGCTACAATTGAACTAGTTCCAGCCTCGTAGGGTCAGCCTACAACAGAGGCACGAGTTGTAGCTACAATTGATTTTTACTTAAACTTGCGCATGAGTGTGCCTTTTGAGCTTATAGGGGTCTAGTTATGTTTAGTTAGTTGTACTTAGTTCTTTTCTGTTCTTAGTACACTCGTGCGCATCTCTTTTAAATTTCGCTTTGATCTCTGTTGTGTCTAGATTCTAGCATTTTATATTATTTTTACTTTTCCTACTCAGTCGGCCTATGATGCATACTAAGTACCTCTTGTTTTGGTACTCATATTACACTTTGCATCTGTTTCGTGATGCATGTCCGAGCACCAGCTACCAGTGTTGATATTCGATCTTGTTGCAGTTGTAGTTCAAAGGCGAAGGTGAGCACATGACGTTCTGGACTTACATGTCGTATTTTTTTGGTTAGTCTTTTGCTTTTTGAGACAAACCTTGTATATTGAGTCTACTTTTGAGACTTGTTCTCTTTTTATACTAGAAACTATGTACTTGTGACTTCCAGGTTTTGGAAATGATCTTTTGTATATATTATTTTGGTTTGCTTCCGCCTGTTTTTCTATTTATGTTGTTAAATTGTCGCTTCCGCTTTGTTTCTACACTTATATCCATTACTTGTTGTTCTGGGTCACTGGTTGACTTACCTACTGGTGGATTATAGTAGATGTCATGTCATGTTCATCATTAATTTTAAACTTCAGCTTTTCAGATATAATTTACATATTAATAATATTGAAGTCATTTACTGAAGAAAGACCGAATCAAAAGAAAAAAAATAGCACTTACACATGATAGATAAGTTAAAATTGCACAAATTCTTACGTTGGATGATCATTCGATGGATGATATGAATAAGATAATATAATTTATACTACTATAATTCTAAAAGTTGGAAATAACGGTGAAAATCTTGATATTTGTGATATTAGAATCTCAATTGCCTAAATATTACACTAACAATGTAACTATGTAATATACTTCCATCATAATTATATTATATGTACAGAACTTATACTAAATATTGACTATCTTTTATCACCAATGTGCTAATCAATCAAATATTTTTTTTAAAAAGCTTCAAAATTAATAATGTACTATATTATTTGCATCTAGAAAAAGTGTTCTCATAATGATAGTGTTGTATTAATTAGTAGCCGTCATCATTGGCAAAATTCGGGAGACTTTTAAAATTTGTCGCTTTTAAAATAAAGAGGAGTTGTACATTTTTGAATGATATCTTTCATAGCTTTTAGCATGTTTTGATCAATTTTTTAAGATTAAACTTTTTTTAATTTTTTTTCTTAAAGTGCTTTTCAAAGAAAATATTTTTTAGGCATAATACATAAATATATCTTTTAATTTGACCTCATTTCACATTTTTACTCTCTAACTTTGGGAGTGTACAAGCAGACACTTAAACTTGTATAGAGTTGAATAAGTAGACACGTGATTTCCACATGACATAATACACATAGGATACCACGTAGAACACAAATTATCATGTCGAATGTCACGTAGGACGTGTATGTCTATTTCTTCAACTTTATACAAGTTTAAGTGTTTACTTATACACACATGAAATTAGATGGTATAAATGTGAGTTGAGAGCAAATAAAATGACATATTTATGTATTATGTCTATTTTTTTTTATTAGAAATAGTTTGTGTTTGATCAATCAATTTGAAAATCACCTTTGAGCAGTAGATAGTGAGTGACCATAATTTTAAAGGTAGTTTGAAGTATTTTTTTAAAAACAAATAATTTTGGGGAATTTTTTTTACATCTCTATGTTCACTAAATTTGCTCCTTCCTTGCTTTCATGAAACTATCTTTAACAGACATTTCTTCCATTTTTGTAGATGGAAGATTTTGTGAATGAACTCAATAGATGCCTTGGGTCCTGAGGATCAAAATGACTGAATATCAAAATCAAAATATGTCAGAGGTTATAAAAAGACAGATTACAACAAAATGACTCATGAAGATAGCTGGAAGTAGGAATATTCTTTTGCGGCTTATTCGTTTTATAAGAGAATGGTCCAACTAGTTAGGCAGTCTGACGCATTATTCATTACGATAAAAAGAATCATACCATGTTGACAGTGTCCTTGTCCCTTTTTAAGCTTTTGAAAAACTGTTTTTGCTATTCTCTATATACAATTATTTTTTCTCAAAAAACTTGGACATACACCTTACTTTTAAAAATAAGTATTTTTGGCCTTTTGAAAACTTGACCATACACCTCACATTTAAAAATAAGCATTTTTGGTTCCTAAAAACTTTATCATACACCTAATATTTAAAAATAAATATTTTTAACCTCTTAAAAAGTTGACCAAACAGGCTATTAATCGAGAGCAATCTTATTATTTGCATAAGTGACACCACATTTTCTAATTTAAATTGATATAGATATACATGTGTAACATATTTATTGAGAAATTAATAAGAAAGTAAATACATGGAAAAGCCACTTGATTCAATATCTAAAAGGTAGAACGCATAAGCGGCCCCTTGAACTTGTAAGGATTTTCCGTATAGACACCTTAACAAGGACGTCTTCCTATTGAACACTTAAACCACTCAACAAGTGTACCTATCAGACACACCTGACTGACTTGGAATTTATTGTTTGATGCATTTGTTTTAAGGTGGAGCGCGTGACATTACACATCTCCTACGTGGATAGTCTAATCCTACGTGGTAATACACATAACAAAACACCCAACCCCACACCCAACCCCTCAGTCATTTCTAAAAATCCTCAAAACGTGTTCCAAAAAACCCTAGATATTTCTTCGTTGATTTCCGCTCAATATGTGGTCAATTCAAGAAAGTTGATCAATAATCTTCAGGTTTCTTCCTAAGGCGTGGTCGATTCAAGAAAATAACTCTTGTTGTAGTGTTTTAGGGATGATTCGAGAAAGCAAGGAGATTTTGTGCTCAATCTTGTGAAGTAAGTTCATTTTTGAATCTCTATGACTATTGCTGTCAATTTCCACTTTAAATATAGCTTATATTTTGTATATTACTAAAGTGATGATGTTTTGTACATATGTGAGTAAAGTTTGAATTTTTTAGGGTTTCCTTGTCAGTAATTTGTCGGGTATATTTGAATTTTTTTTTCAGAGAATCTTATGGATATTATTATAGTAACTCGCTTTCACCATGGTGGTAAATTTGTGGAAGGCACATCTTGTGGAGGTTCCACTTACATAGAGGAAAGTGAAGTGGAATTTGTAGGTATAGATAAAGACCACTTTTCTTTAATGGAATTGCTTTTTTATATTAGAGATCTGGGGTATGTTACTGTGGGTGGGTTTTATTTTAAAGACCCTATAACCAATAACTTTGTCTTAGTGGATAATGATTTCAGCTTACTAAATCTTATAAAAGACCTAGGTGATGGTGACTTTTTGGACTTATATGTTCAACATGTTGTGGATGAGGTAGAGGTTGTTAAAGATGGGGTCCCTACAGGTTATCTTTGTGGGCCAACAGTTGGTGAAAGTGTTAATGAGGATGGGGTAGAAAACTCCCATGATATTAATGTGGAGGAGGTAGAAAGCTTACATGATGTTAGTGTGGATGAAGGGTTACAACAAGGAGCTGCCCAATCTAAGAATATTAATGTTGAAGTTGGTGTGGATGAAGGGTTACAACAAGGATCTGCCCAATCTGAGAATATTAATATTAAAGTTGGTGTAGATGATGCATCAGATCTTCAAGGTGTTGAAACAGATTGGGATATTAGTGATGATTCACAAGAGTTTGCTATTCCAGATAATGATGACTCAGAGATTGATGACGAGTTAAGAACTCTTAGAAATGAAAGGAGAACCAAATTGCAGAGGAAATAACTCTTGGAGTAGCTGCTGTTGATAGAGGATTTGAAGACATTGGAAGGAACAAGGCTGCTAGCTATGTAGGAAGATTGGGGGGAGATGAACAATATATTGATAGTTCAGAACTGGATAGTGATGACAGCAAGGGTGAATTAGATCCTGAAGCTGTGGAAGGTGTTGATTTACCAGCTAGAAGAAAAAGTAAAAAGGTAAGATTTGATCCTGATTGTGTATTTGATATATTTGAGCTTGGTATGATATTTGAAAATGCCAAAAAATTTAGAAAGACTGTGGCAGAGTATGCTGTTGAATATAAAGTCAAATTAAAATTGAGGCCTAATGAAAAACATAGAGTCAGAGTTAAATGTCAGCATAAAAAATGCAAGTGGTTGTTATATGCTAGTCTAGACAAAGACTCTGGTGACTTTATTGTTAAGAATTACTATCCTGTTCATCAGTGCCCTATCACAATCAAGAACAAGTTGTGTACATCTAACTTTATTGCAAATAAGTTTAGGGACAAAATAATTTCTCAGCCTTATATAAAGTTGTGGGAAATTCAAGAGTTGGTGAGGAAGAAGACAGGATTGTATGTTGGAAGAACTCTTTGTTGGAGGGCAAAACTGGTGATTCTCAAGGAGTTTATGGGTGATTGAAAGATGGAGTTTTCAAGGTTGTGTGATTATGCAGACATGATAAAACAAACTAATGCTGGTAGTTCATGTTGGGTGAGGACAGACAGGGAATCTACTCCAGGAAAGAATATGTTTGTTTACTTTTATGTTTGTTTAGATGCATTAAAGAGAGGTCGGTTGGAAGGATGTAGAAAAATCATTGGTTTTGATGGATGCTTTCTGAAGGGTGCTTGCAAGGGTGAATTATTAGTTGCAATTGGTAGGAATGGAAATCAACAAATGTTTCCAGTTTCTTGGGTAATTGTTGATCAAGAAACAAAGCACAGTTGGAGTTCTTCATCAACTTCTTGATACAAGATCTACACTTAGGCACTGGACATGGATTGACTGTGATGTCTGATATGCAAAAGGTTAGTTTAATGTTAATTCTTTAATTTTGATCTCATTGCCTACTTAGTTAATTATTACTAGTCATAAATTTCAATTATTATGATATGTAGAGTCTTGTAGCAACCATAATGGAGTTGCTGTCAGATTTTGAGTAGAGGATGTGTGCTAGACACATCTGGTCCAATTGGCAGAAGACTTGGAGAGGAGAAGAAAGAAGAAAAAAATTATGGAGATGTGCAAAATCAAATTTTGAGGTAAAATTTCAAGATGAAATGGATAAACTTAATAAACTTGGTAAGAATATCTGTGGGGACTTGTTACTTTATGAAAAAAAGACATGGTGTAAAACATATTTTAAGGAGCATGCTAAGTGTGATATTGTTAAGAATAATATGTGTGAGACATTTAATTCTTGGATATTATTTGCTAGACATAAATCAATTATCATCATGCTAGAGGAGATTAGGCATAAGATAATGGATAGAAATGTTGAGATGAGAAAATTTGTTGACACTTGGATATCAGACATTTCTCCTATGGCGAGTTTAGTACTTGAAGAAAACAAAGATTATGCTAGAGATTGTCAAGTTAGGTTCAATGGTCAATTTTGGATATGAAATTTTAGATGGTCATTATAGGCATATTATTGATATCAGAAAGAAGCCATGTACTTGTAGAACCTGGCAGTTGAGAGGCATACCATGTCAACATGCTATTTTGGCATATCAGCATGCAGGCCACGACCCTGAAGATCATGTTGTACATTGATATAGAAAAGTATAATTACTTTATCTAGCCAATACCTAACATGAAAATGTGGCCTCACACTAGTGTTATAGTGATTGAGCCTCCTAAACCAAAACAAATGCCTAGCAGACCACCAAAATACAGAAGAAAGTCAAAGGATAAGCCAAGAAAGAAGTATGGAAAGTTGTCCAGGAGAGGTATAAAAATGACTTGCTCCAAGTGT
Source organism: Solanum etuberosum (assembly GCA_029582245.1). Lineage (NCBI taxonomy): Eukaryota > Viridiplantae > Streptophyta > Magnoliopsida > Solanales > Solanaceae > Solanum > Solanum etuberosum. Next base: position 15,329 of record JAJONR010009437.1, read on the forward strand.
AATCAACAAGGCCACAATAATAAAGCCTGCAAATATGTGGTAATACTCAAGCAACCTTTGATTACTTCAATTAAATAGATAAAATGCAATACAATTTTTCTTATTTACACTATTAAATCTTCTGAAATGGGTCAGCCTGGAAGGTCAACCCAACCTGCAAGCTCAAGCCAACCTGCTAGCTCAAGCCAACCTACAGGTTCTAGCCAGCCACTAAGCTCAAGGCAACCTGTAGGTTCTAGCCAGCCACCAAGCTCAAGACAACCAACAAGCTTTAGCCAACCACAAAGCTTAGGCCAACCTGTAGGTTCTAGCCAGCCACCAACCTGGAGACCATCACAACATGTCAGCTCAGGCCAACAATCAACTTTTATGTGTGATGATACTTCAATTGTTAGAAGAGTTCAACAAGCTGGAAGAGGCAGGGGAAGAGGCAGGGGAAGAGGCAGGGGGAGAGGAGGTGATGATACTTCAACTGTTACAAAGGTCAACAAGCAGGAAGAGGTAGAGGAAGAGACGGAGCATCAACATCAACAGGAGGAAACAAAAGGCCTAAGACTGTGGGATTTGGCATCTACATTGATGATATAAGTGGCAGACAAACATTAAATGTAAGCATATAACCAACTTCAATTATTTATAATCTACTTTGCTAATACTTATTTTAGTTCCTTGTATACAGCCTGGTACAGCAGGTGAAAGAGTTGTTACTCCAGTTGTTTTCAAGTGTGCAACACCAACAAACATTGATATCGATTATAAGCCTTGTGGACTGAAATGGAAGGATAAAGATACTGTCACCACTCCATAATTACAACGCATGAGTAAGTTCAAAGGGGATGGATCTGCAAACGTCTAGTGCAACAAGAGCAAGAACAGAAAAAACTAGTGTGACTACTTTAATATGTTTTTTGGTGTTTTTGATGTACACTTAGGGGTTGTTTTATTTTGAATCTGTAATGCAAGCAAAAAATAATACTGAGTCTGCTTTAATATATTTTGTGGTGTTTTTGATGTACACTTAGGGGTTGTTTTATTTTGAATCTGTAATGCAAGCAAAAAATAATACTGAGACTGCTTTAATATATTTTGTGGTGTTTTTGATGTACACTATAACTAGTGGTTTAAATGTGGATTTTCTTACAAGGAAATGTCAAGAATTTTTTGTCGATCATTCATGCTTGTTTGGAGCTTAATGTTGTTGTGTTGTTCACTTAGTATTATAATGCTGGTAAATGGTTATTGTTGTTTGGAGGTGAATAAGAGGAATAGAAATAAGGCAATACAATAGAGGTGAATAAACAAGAAAAATATGATAGATTAATGAACAACTTATCTCCATTCCTTCATCCAAAATCAGTACAACAGAAACACAAGACTACTAATACAATCACTCCTAAGACTACTAACATAAATATTTCCATATAGCAAAAATCACGAGTGCAATAACGCATATGATCCTGATCTTTCTTGCCCGCTTCTTCTCTTGTTCATAGGATTTGATTCTTTTTTCAGTAGACCCCATATGATCTTTTTTGCTTGAGGCGGTATTTCATCATCGTACCATCGAAAATAATCGCATCCACCTCTTCTCTACACAAATTATCAAAATAATTAAACTATAATTAGCGATTTGTTTAACCAGATTAGAATAATGATAAAAAGCTTACCTTTGTGTTTTTGCAGCAAAAAAATCAACGTCATGTATTAAGTTGTGTCCATGAGGTTTTCAATTCAGCATTGACCCCACATCGACAGAACACATTTGCATCTGAAGAAGTTGAAATCGACAAATTGGATATTTCCTTCGTTGTGAAGAAGACGAATGAAGAATTTTTTTTGATCTCCACAGTAGCAACAACAATGGTGAGATGTGGAAAAGAAAGAGATGAGAAATAAAAAAAGGGGGAGAATCTAGGGTTGGATAAATAAAAGGGGAAGAATATTACCGTTAAGTGTGTTAAAGTGTGCCAATCAGACACATCAACTTTTTTTTCTCACTTCACGCGCTCAAAAGGAGTGCCTCACACGATAAGTGTCAAGTCAGCCAGGTGTGTCTGATAGGTACACATTTTGAGTGGTTTAAGTGTTCAATAGGAAGGCGTCCTTGTTAAGGTGTCTATACGGAAAATCCTTACAAGTTCAAGGGGCCGCTTATGCGTTCTGCCTATCTAAAATGTATATAATAATTTTAATTTTTTACTCGTTTTCACTCATTTTAATTTTATATAAACAATGTAAATTTTTTATAAAGAGGTTTAAATGACCATTTACGCCCCCTAGCTCAAATTCATGCTTGTAAACTAGATATTTTTATATACATATAAAACATACTTGAATTATTTTTTTAAAGGAAATTTTTTTAATTTTTTTTAAAAAATTTCTCGCTCAATATATGATAATAGTATAAGAGTTGACTATTCTGATCTGACAACCGTATTAGAGTTTGACTATTTGAATTGTGAATTCTTATTAAATTATTATTTGAACAACAATCTATTATGAAATAAAAAAGGACAAAACTATAATAAGTAGGAGAAATTTAAGAAAAGAAAGGATTGGAAAAAAAGGTGGAGGTAGCAAGTGAAAGAGCGGGAAGTGGAACAAGTTTCAAAGAGAGTTGGGGAGACATTTTTTGAAACAGAAAGTTGAAAGCTCTCTCCCTCTTCTTTCTTTGCTCACTCATGGAATCAATCAGAATACAAGCTACAAAGCTCAAAGAACAAGTAGCCAAACAACAACAGGTAACCTTTCTCTTTCTCCATCTCTCTAATGAATCCTAATTATATTCTTTTTCTTTTTTATTTCTACAAATAATAATAATAATAATAAAAATTGCATTTGGAGTAGACTCTTCCAGATATTGCAAATGAATTTTTTTGTGTAGTTTAAGATTAATTATACATGATTTTAAGAGAAACCAGTTTGACGAATTTGTGGGTCAGAGAGAGGAGTATGTTCTTCAAGCTGCTCTTGTGACTAGTTAGTTTTGGCTCATGTAGGACTGAATAATGTAGCGCAAAAGATCATTCACTCCTAAACCCTTGCTCTATTCTACCTCTATACTTTTAGGGGTCGTTTGGTACAAAAATTAATAATGCTGGAATAGTAAAATTGAAAAAACCATCTACATTTACACATAAGAATTGCAAGTTGTAATTTTAATATATATATATATATATATATAAGTGTATATGTATAACAAATTATACATTTAATTAAGATGACAAACGTCATGTGGTGATATATTTGTCTTTCTAATTAGTTAATATTAAACAACTCACATTTCAAATATTGTATGAATTTGTATTGGATTTATTTAGTAACAAACAATTTTCTCTAAATAATTTGTAAGATAATTTATTTAAATAAATTTACTAGTACAAATATAAAACATATAATCAAGAAAATAAACAAAATAATTAAAATGATTTGAAGGATATTCTTGTCTTTACATACACTTATCCCATGGTATTATATCTCATGTATTACTAATACCTCCAAATGAAAGATATTAGTAATACATCATATAATACCATGTAGGAGGTATAACTAAACCATGTATGAGTTATACATAGGCCCAAATTCCTACCAAACATAGTACTAAATAATACTATACATAATATATGGACTATTTGTTTTAATGCGGCCTACCAAACGACCCCTTAATATGTAAATCTTTATTTTTCATATGGTATTGTTTTGGTTTGGACTTATTTTTCATTTTAGTTAGTCCAAAAAAAATGACACATTTTCTCTATTTAGTAATGCTCATTTTATCCTTGATGAAATGATTTCTAGCCACAATAATATATATGACTTATTTTAAATCATAAATTTCAAAAGTCTTTCTTTTTTGAACTATGTGTCAAGTCAAATTAATTCATATAAATTAGGACGGAGTATCAGGTATGGTTTTTGCTGTTTCTGGAGACTCAATATATTGAACATATGAGTCAAAAGATTTTATAGACTATGCGTTTTTGTTGATTCTTTGCTATATTTTATGCTAGGCTGTCTTCAAACAATTCTCTAGTGGACCAGATAGTAGTGTTACTGATGAAGTAGAGTTGCAGCAGCATCAAAAACTTGAGAAGTTGTACATTTCTACTCGTGCCGGCAAGGTTTGACAGCACTCCCCAGCCCATTTTTGAATCTCTTTTTTGAATCTTTGTTTTCCTTAACCTCTTTATCCTGTTTTATCACTAGCATTTCCAAAGGGATATCATCCGGGGTGTTGAAGGCTACATCATCACTGCCTCAAAGCAAATTGATATTGGTCAGTCCCTCTAGTTTCTTCTTACATATATATCTGTAATTTCTAAGGCTTATTATGTTTCACTGATGTCATAAATTCGTTTTAGGTACCAGGTTGTCAGAAGATAGCCGAAAATATGGGGCTGAAAACACATGTACAAGTGGTAGTACGTTATCCAAAGCAGCATTAACTTACAGTAGGGCTCAAGGTGAAATTGAGAAGGAACGTGAGGATCTACTAAAGGCCCTCGGAACGCAGGTTTGGGATAAAATTTCTCTGGCCATAAACTTAGTTGTGCCTTCTTCATTATCATGCTGTGTTTCATCAATTTTTGTTTTCTGTGCAAAGGAATAGGAGGTGTTGGTTGAGGCTAAACTGGGGGAAAAAATAAGAAAAATGATGTGAGGTTATATGGTAGTGGGCTGTGATTTGAAGGTTACTTTATTAAATTGTGGAGTCAAAGGTATTTTGATTAGTTGATATCTATGGGTGCGTGTCGGACTCTTCAAAAGTAGAGCATTTTTGGAGAATCCGACATGTGTGCAACTGCATTTTGGAGAGTCTGAGCAACATAGGTTGATATTATGCGTTAAATGTATTTAGTTCATATCTTCTATTTTCCTTCCTTTGTCTTAGAAGTAATGTAAGATAGTTAACAATAGACTATATGACATAGAATTCAGTTAATCTGCTATCATTGCTTCCTGATCTCCAATTTCCTTTCAGATGCAACACATGTCAATGTTACTTGTAAACCTATACTGTTTTTTTTTACTATGAAAATTAAGTTGGATGTCACAAGTAAGCGCGATATTGATGACATTTTCAGCAGTTATATTCAGCAACCTGTGCCTGAAACACTGCAGTACATTTGTCTGACAGATCACCAACTGAACTTGCTAAATTTGCTTGGGATATCTAAAACTCAAATATAAAGGTCAAAACATTATCCCGATAAATTTAATCGAGTAGGTCTAGTTTATGGTTGATGAGATGTATGTGAACTTTTATAGACAATCTTTTATGTTTTTTCATCCTTTTCTATTTTCTTGATATAACAATGGCCCTATTGTTGTTATAATTAACTTTTAGTTGTCATAATAACGCCATAGCTGTTTCATTGTAACCCACATTTCATTTTCCAGATGTCCTTGACTTGATATCTGAATGAGATGAGTTAATATCATAATTGGTCCAAATTTGCGATAGCGATAAATTAGAATTCAATTGTTACCAAGCGAGCAGTGGCACAAAGAACTTTTAAATAAGTTGACTTAGATCTCTCTTTATAATTCAATTCATTCATGAAATGGTAAGCGGAGTGTGGACTTTTTCTTGAATTCTTGATTAGAAGTTTCAAACTTCAGGTTGCTGAGCCTTTAAGAGCAATGGTTGTGGGAGCTCCACTGGAAGATGCTCGACATCTCACTCAACGTTATGATAGAGTGAGACAGGAAGCTGAAGCTCAGGTAACATTGAAGAAGGGAAATGTGTTCATTTGAAGTCCTTTCTCTGTTATCACCGATTTTTATCTTCAACTTCCATGCTAATCATTCCTGTCAGTATACTGTTTTTTGTTATTAAAATATAACTGATATTTGGGACTGAGGTGTGGTGCACTGTTTGATTGATTGACTAAACTATTGCTGATAGTCATTTATTCTTTGTATATATCATGCATCAACAAGTTACTTGCATAATATCTTGAAGTTCTGTACTTATCCCAAACTTCTTCGGGACAAGTCAGGCTATAGAAGTTTCCAGACGCCAGGCTAAAGTGAGGGAATCCAATGGTAATCCGGAAAGTGTATCGAAGATGGAAGCTGCTGAAGCAAAACTTAAGGACCTAAAGTCAAACGTGGCTACCTTGGGCAAAGAAGCTTCTACTTCCATGGCTGCTGTTGAAGCTCAACAACAGAGGTTAACACTCCAACGACTCATAGCCATGGTAGTAGTCTGTTTCTCTTTTCTACTGTAGTTCAAAGTTTTTTTTTTTTTTTTTTAAATCTTTATCACTCAGAAATCTCCATGTGAACCCCTTCATTTATTTCTTATTCAAGGTTGAGGCACAGCGCCATTATCATCAGCGAGTTTTGCAGATACTTGATCAGCTTGAGGCAGAGGTACACTCTTCCTCTATCAATTTTTTTTGCTTGATGTGAAGCATAGGTATCTTACTAGTTTTAAGTGATGATGGATTGATGTACACTCTTCGAGTGCATAGATGATGTCGGAGCGTCAAAGAATTGAAGCATCTCCTAGTTCAGCCACAGATAATTCGATGCCTCCTCCCCCATCTTATACTGAAGTTAATGGTGGCCATCATTTTAAGTCATATGATGGATCCATAGATGGGACAACGTATTTCTTGGCAGAGGTGATGGTTATATTGCCTCTCGCTTTTCTTAAGATGAATCATGATGGATTACCCTCTTTGAGCTTTTACTTTATAGCTTTTTATTTTGTTCGTGCATCTCTTCCTGCAGGTCGTACACCCATATGAAGCTGAGTCAGATGTAGAGCTCACATTATTGATTGGTGACTATGTAGTTGTTAGAAAAGTAAGGTTTATCTCTTCGTCTGTAGTTATTTAATATTTTTCTTCCTGATGCTTTCTTGTCACAGTAGTACATTGAGAATGCCGTAACCCGCAAACATTCCAACCCCTCCCCATGAGTATCTGGTTGACAATACATCACTAGATACTACATTCTGATAAGCTGATCACCTTTTGAGACCATGATGCATGTTAGTATCTAGTGATGTATTGTCAACCGACACGGGTGTGGCATCGAAAGTGAAGAGTCTGCACAACTTAGGCAGCATGCTTTCTTTCAGCTGGTAATAATAATCATGGTAGTCTAGCGCTAGCATCTAGCTTTGAGTACCCATTTCTGAGTAATTCTTCTGTTAGATTCTTGGAGGATCCATTTATAATGTATTTTAGAGGTTTGGTATCTTTATGCAATGACAATTCTGTTACTCTCTTCATTATGTTGTAGCGAGTGTATTCTGAAGGGATGCACATCTTTGGCAAATGTTGTTGAAGATTTCCCCTTTTCTAAATTCAGTTCCTTCTCCATATATTTAGTTGACATTGGTTCATTTGTTTCTCCAAAGGTGTCAAACAATGGTTGGGCTGAAGGTGAGTGCAAGGGCAAAGGAGGTTGGTTCCCATTTGGGTATGTAGAAAGACGAGAACGCATTCTTGCAACCAAGGTAGCTGAAGTTTTCTAGACATTGCCATGTATGTCGACTGCAAATTCGGCATTATGACTGTATGCAGTTGTAGTAGTTCCATGCGTAGTCGAGAATCTCTTGTGCATCTGACTGTTGCTAGTGCCTTCGTGTTTGCATTTGTAATGGTGTAATCAGATTCTTGCTGTAAAGAATGCTTGTTTAGGCTTTCTTGTCTTCTTTCAATTTGGCCGTCCTTCTGTATTTGCAGAATGGGGATCACAAATTTTTGTTTTGATAATCTTAGGAAGATGGGATTTTTTGTCTTTGTTAAGAATTGAATGTTGGTTCACCATGGTATTTATTCTTTTCCACCTCATTGAACACCCTTGGATGGCTACAACCGTTTCTTTTTAAATGATAAATTCTATGGCAAGCATGAAGGCCTTTTTATATTTCAACCAGAATTGTCAAAACTGATTTGAACCTTAAAATATGTAGTGAACGCTTTAGAGATATCATGAAAATGTATGAGGAAAGATCATAACTTTATCTTTCTAAGTGGATAATAAACCACAATGAGAAAATTCACAAGGCTTTATAGGATTTTGGACATTGAAACCACATAGGTGACCTAGAAGGTACATGACTATAATTCTGTGAGAGAGGTAGTATCTTGAAGACCTTGACCTATATGACCAATGGGAGTATATAGGATGGATACGAGTATAGACGATGACCATATTTGAAAAAATTTAAATAGCAAATAAGAATATTTATTCATCAGAAGTACTTGAGATCTTCTTACGTAAGAAAGATTAACTTGTAATCATTTTTTGCTCAAAATATCATAGATCATAAGGCATATTGACACCAAATGGTAAATCATGGTTTATAGTCTTAAAAATCATACCATTAGTGAGGGAGCACCAATATTAGATTTCGAAGAAAAATCATATTCTTCATATTTTATAGTTCATGGTAAAAATTATGAGATTCATGGAATGAGGGCACAACAAGAATTTAGTGTGTATAAGAAATTTGTAGGGAGTCCATGACATTCATAGCGAAGTGGCATGGACAAGTTCTCATAGTTTTCTTCCTCAAGATAATTCATAAATATCAAATAGATGCCATATTTGATGTTTTTAATTACGAATAAATGTTTTCAATGTTTAATAAAGAGAAATATAAGACTTATTTCATAAAAAATCGAGTAACTCTTTTAAGAAAATCCATTCTCAAGAGAGTCGCCACTTAATTTTTTTAAGAAATTAAGAAAATGTATAATTTTCAAAAGACTTAAACACACAAAATCCTTTGAAAATACCAAAGGGGGGGTTTGGGGTTCAAATTTACACTTCAAGAAGGTGTTAGGCACTTGAAGTGTCCGCTAACACGCGATTGACCTACGACTTTACTAAATATTTGACTAACTTCTAAAAAATTAATTAAGTAAAGAAAAACTCATTTTTTTTACTTGAAGGAAATAAACTAAACTTAAATACTTCAATTAAACATAAAAGGGCTAACTTTGGGAATTTAATTAAATTAAACCAAACAAAACAAGGTTAGAGTTAATACAATAAACAAATAAATAAGAAAAGGGAAGAAATGTTGAATTTGGATCTCTTTGCCGAAATTCCAAATCTGATTGGGCTTTAGCCCCGAAACATGTCCTTACATCTAAAAATGGACCCTACTGAAAATTCAAATGGGTTTCAGCCCATTTAATTCTTCTTCCACCTGCCACTTTAATTATTTTGGGCTGCTTCACTAAAGACTTGGGCTTCTGGCCCATTTTCGCTCCCAAACAATTGTGTATATACCAAGGGTAGATTACTGTATATGAGTCGTATTTTTTGACCCATCTTCTTGTATATCGGGATGTATACCAAATGTACAAAACCTAATCAGCTTCCGAACACCTGTATTTCCTTATTTGGACCTGTATATCAGCATTTTTGACCTGTATATCACTGTATACTGCTGTATACAGAATGTATACAACCCATTTTTGGACTTTCCGGGACTTGTAATCAATTTCCAGCCCGTATTTACCGCCTTCAACCTGTTCATCAGCTTCGCAATTTGTCATGGGGCTGACTCGAGAGGAATAAAATGAATTTGGGCCTTTATGGGCTATTTCAAAATGCAAAGGAGAATGGATTTGAGTTCAATTTGGACTCCAGGCAAATTTCATGCATAGAAAAATAATAAGGAAATATTAGTATCCAATTACATCAGTACCAATCTTACTAACACGATTTAATGCATTAGCACATGGATTACGACTTATATGACCAACAAATAATTTAATCATTGAGACAAATGAAGCTGTAAGGGGAATAACACAAAACAGAATTAAGATCATTTAAGCTTTAACTTAAAAAATGGAAAAGTAACATCTAGTTGATACAATTTCAAAGAGGCATGGATGGTCCTAAGTTTAGTCACTGGAAATTGAACTTCAACAAATCCAAATCATTTTAAAAAAAGAGATTGAACTCCACGATGTCAACTTATTGTTTTTCATGATTTAAATGAAATGGGGGGGGGGGGGGGGGGGGGAAGGTAA
>JAJONR010009438.1:0-22188 GCA_029582245.1 Solanum etuberosum
TTCTCATCTATTTCATCTCCTTTGACTAAGTTGACTCAGAAAACAGTTAAGTTTCAATGGTCTGAAGCTTGTGAGAAAAGCTTTCAGGAATTGAAAAAGAGGATGACTACTGCCCCAGTATTGACCTTACCAGAGGGTACGCAAGGCTTTGTTGTATATTGTGATGCGTCCAGAGTTGGTTTGGGTTGTGTGTTAATGCAGAATGGCAAGGTTATAGCTTATGCCTCCAGACAGCTTAAGGTTCACGAGAAGAATTACCCAACCCATGATCTAGAGTTGGCTGCCGTAGTATTTGCTTTGAAAATATGGCGTCACTATCTTTATGGTGTTCATGTGGATGTGTTCACCGACCACAAGAGTCTTCAGTATGTGTTTAGTCAGAAAGAGCTTAATCTCAGACATAGAAGGTGGTTAGAATTACTCAAGGATTATGACATGAGTATTCTTTATCACCCAGGTAAGGCTAATGTTGTTGCTGATGCTTTGAGTAGATTGCCTATGGGTAGTACCGCCCATTTTGAGGAAGAGAAGAAAGAGTTAGCAAAAGATGTGCATAGGCTTGCACGATTAGGAGTTCGACTAATGGATTCCACAGAAGGAGGAGTAGTGGTGATGAATGAGGTTGAATCATCATTAGTATCTGAAGTTAAGGAGAAACAAGGCCAAGATCCTATTCTGCTTGAATTGAAGGCAAATGTTCATAAGCAAAAAGTAATGGCTTTTGAACAAGTGGGAGATGGTGTATTGAGGTATCAAGGTAGATTGTGTGTACCAAGGGTGGATGAACTCCAAGAGAGGATTATGGAGGAAGCTCATAGCTCTAGATATTCTATCCATCCGGGTTCCACAAAGATGTATCGTGACTTGAGAGAAGTATATTGGTGGAGTAGTATGAAGATAGGTATTGCTGAGTTCGCTGCTAAATGCCCGAATTGTCAACAAGTTAAAGTAGATCACCAAAGGCCCGGTGGTATGGCTCAGAATATAGAACTTCCGAAATGGAAGTGGGAGATGATCAATATGGACTTCATTACTGGGTTGCCGCGGTCTCACAGGCAACATGATTCTATTTGGGTGATTGTTGATAGAATGACTAAATCAGCCCACTTTTTGTCAGTAAAGACTACTCATTCAACAGAAGATTATGCTAAGTTGTATATTCAAGAAGTAGTAAGACTTCATGGAGTTCCAGTGCCCATTATTTCAGATAGAGGTGCACAATTTACTGCACAATTTTGGAAGTCATTCCAGAAAGGTTTGGGTTCAAAGGTGAATTTGAGTACTGCTTTTCATCCTCAGACTGATGGACAAGCAGAGCGCACCATTCAGACTTTAGAGGATATGTTGAGAGCTTGCGTGATTGATTTCAAGGGTAATTAGGATGATCACCTACCTCTCATAGAGTTTGCTTATAACAATAGTTACCACTCTAGCATCCAAATGGCTCCGTATGAGGCTCTTTATGGGAGAAGATGCAGATCTCCTATTGGATTGTTTGAAGTTGGTGCAACTGGGTTGATAGGACCAGACTTAGTTCATCAAGCTATGGAGAAGGTGAAAGTTATTCAACAGAGATTGAAAACAGCGCAGAGTCGTCAGAAATCTTACACTGATGTTTGGAGAAGAGACTTAGAGTTTGAAGTAGATGATTGGGTATACTTGAAAGTTTCACCCATGTAGGGTGTTATGAGATTTAGTAAAAAGGGGAAGCTTAGTCCCCGATATATTGGTCCTTGCTGAATATCCAAGAGGATTGGTAATGTAGCTTATGAGTTAGAGCTACCCCAAGAGTTAGCAGCGGTTCATTAAGTGTTTCACATCTCTATGTTGAAAAAGTGTATGGGCGATCCTTCATTGATTATACCAACTGAAGATATTGGTATTAAAGATAGCTTGTCTTATGAGGATATTCCTATCCAGATTATAGACCTCCAGGTTCATATGAAGAAGAGATACCCACATCTCTTCGAATCCGGAGAAATTCCAAATTAAGGTACCTATCCTTTTCTTGGCATTTATTTTAAGATGGCATGTTGTATTTACATTTTGCTTGTTGGGTGTTTGAGCTAGATGTTAGATGCTACACTTTTAGCCTACTAAGAGTAATCTCATTCAAGGACGAATGTTCCCAAGGGGGAGATATTGTAACACCTCGCTATTTGAAAGAACTAGAATTAGAAAGAAACCATTTTTGGAAATAATCAAATTTGGAAAGTTTGACAAAGTTAAGTTAAGCATGAGTTTTGGGTCAAATTCAAACGACCATAAATCCTAGCATAAGATGAGTTAGGTGTGCTACAAGATACCGTAGGAAAGATCTTTGAATTATCTTTCCAACGCCACTGAGTTTGCTCATTTTTGAGTTCGTATAAGGGAGATATGCCCATTTGAAGTCGGGTTATCTAGATAAGGAAAGTCAAAACCGGATTTTAGGAGGGTGTTATGGTCTTTTCACTACCTAATTAATTAAATTCATTTTTGGTAATTAAGTTGGGGTCTAAACTGAATTGGTTCAGTTTACGCTTCATAAAACAAAAAGAGAAAAGAAGAGGAGAAAAGAGGAGAAGAAGCTAGGAATCATCGTGTTCTTGAAGATTAGCTTGTGGATTTCGCCAAGGATTGATCCCTACGAGGTATGTGAGATCACATAGCGTTGGGTTCGTTCACCCACGCACCAATCATTATTTAATTCAGCGAAAGTATGTTCTTAAAAGTATAGAAATTGAGTTCTTGATGGATTTTGTTGAAGTTTCTATTGGGTTCTTGATTGTTGAAGTTGTTGAGGAGTTCTTGATTTAAATTCATGAAATTAGATGTCGTTTTTAGTAGATTCTTACATATTTTGGTTATGTAGTCGAATGTAAGTGTTTGGGAAGGAACCAATCGAATCTAGAGGGTTTAGAGTTGAAAAACGACCAAGGAAATTCATCAGATTTCTAGGCAGGGGTCTGGGGCGCCGCGCCAGCCAAAGCGCCCCACTTTGGAGTCTGTAGTTTGGGCTCTGGGGTGCCGCGCCAGCCAGTGCGCCCCAACCCAGACCCTGCAGTTTAGGCTCTGTCACCCCGCGCCACTCAGAGCGCCAGGGTTGCCAGGCCTTCCACCCTTTCCCACGTCTTTCCGTTTGAGTTCCCTTGAAATGTGCCTATATTTTCTAGTTGATATCTACACACTAAGGTATGTCTAAACATCATGAAATCATCCATAACATGAGATCATGAGCCTTGAATCCATAATTCAATTCAAGGATAGTTAAGAGTCAAGTCAAGAGGAGTTCTTAGAGTCTTCCAAAAGTCTTTTACAAATGTTTTAACTTTGTTTAAAGACTTGAGTTTTGAGTTGAGTAAAGAGTAAAGATTGAAGTTCATTTCTTCAAAAGAGTATATCGGGAATATGTATTCCCAAAGAGTAAATGGTTTCACATTTAAACAAGAAAGGAAACACCGATTTCCAACAAGCCATTTGAGCTAGTTTTTCAGTCAAGAGTAAATGCTTTCACAATTAAGCAAGAGAGGAAACTTTGATTTCTAAGAGAGCCATTGAGCTAAGTTTTTGAGCAATTATCTCAAATCACAGAAAGAAGTTATGTTTTTAAACATATGAGCTAGTATATTTTGGGAGTAGTATTGAGCACCGATATGGGGGAGAGTTCAGACAACTCCCAGCCCCCATAAATCATGTAGCCATCATGGGTAGAAAAGGGTCATACTTTTTAGATGATTCTTTAGTGCTTTTTAGCATAGACTAGTGGATCCTCTTAGTAGTCAAGTTGTATACCCTCGACAAGGTATAGGACGGCCCTGGCAGCGTGAGGCAAAATGATGTAGCATCACATAGCTCTTACGTGATGGTTGTCGGTTAGAGAAACTCCCACAGAAGGATTTTATATTCTTATATACATAGATTTAATTGTATTTTTATATTCATACAGAGTTTATATTGTATCCTTGCATACAAACTGAGTTACTATTGTATTTCTAAATACACAGAGTTGTTATCCATGTTTTAAAAGTTTTTTTTATATTGTATTCATATTACTGCTTTAAATTGAAATGATTTAAGTTGAGTTGAGTTGAACCCAGGTATGTTCTTTCAGTTCCTTTCAAGCTTATGTCTTGTTTTAGAATTCTCCTCGCATGCTCGTACATTCAATGTACTGATGCCATTTAGCCTGCATCGTTGTTATGATACAGATTCAGGTAACCAGGATCAGCATCCAACACATCGTTGATCCAGTTGAGCTTCAGAGTTGTTGGTGAGCCTCCTTGCTTCCGGAGGATCCCTTTTTATTATTTTTATCAGTTAGTTCATTAGGATGTCGTGGGTCTTCTCCCGACGTCCATCTCAGTTGTTAGAGGCTTCATAGACAGTTAGTTATTGTTAGTTCTTGAGTTTTTTCCATTTTTCAATATTGATATTGAGACTTGAGTTGTCATTTTGGCTAGTTGAATGTTTCTTTTAAGACATTCTAAGTTTATTGCATGAATTTATCTTTTGAGACGGTTTCATGTTATTTAAGTCTTCCGCTATGAGTTAAGCCAGGCCAAGGGTTCACTTGGGGCCAACAATGGTTCTCGAGTGCCAGTCCCGCCCAGGGTGTAGGCTCGGGGCGTGACACCACGAAACGAAAGTGCACACTCATCGCCCATATGACTTTATCTAGGCAGAACCAAACAATAATATAGCTGGTACAAGTGACATATTAATGATAAGAAAATTTCATGAATGAATTTACTACTACATAAGGAAAATAAGATTCTTTATAACAACTAATTACTAAACCAGGATTACATATGCAGTAGAGGGTTAGAAGGTAGTTTCTTACAATGTGATCATCATGCAAGCTACTCCAAGCAACTGTAGTCGTTGTCTGTCCATCAAATTGCCCGAAAGATATCGATCAGTAGTTAATTGTCAAATGCAATGTTTCTGGGACAAGCCTGTACTCATCAAACAAGTTCCATATCAAACTGACGAATTTCTGAGCTCATCCACATTAATTAAGTCGTAAGTTGGGCACACTGACATTTCATCAGGGACACAGCTTTAGAGAAGAAAGATATTAGAAGTTTACCTCAACAAGCCAGTTAATTAAGATAGCACGCATGCTAGGATTGATGTCTTTCTGTACTTTTGCCATGAAATATGTGGAAGGCCCTTTCTTTGCCTAGTACAATGAACAAAGTTAACAATAAAACATATTCGACAACTGGCAGCAAATGTTACTGCAATTCAATTAAAGTTAGTAGCAACATCCAATTCAAAGAGCCAAAGAGCTGAAAAGAGTTAAGAGGGTAAATATTTTTATACCTCCGAGTCAGAGGCTCTCAAGTGTTTGTATATGTCGCAGGCCATTGTAGCACATAACTATGGGTCAACAAGATTGTTATCAATGTTGACAATTTTATCCCCTGATTCCAAGTCCACAAGTGCATCTCTCTTGCATATATCTGCTGCAGGAACAACAACTACTCTCTGCTGAAAAGATCAAAACCTGCTGCTTTGACATGTTCTGAGATGTAGAGGGTGCTTCACGCCTTCTTCTCGATGGAATCAACTGCAGCTGATTCATGGTCATCTATGTCTTCAACCTCTGGACTTCTCACTGTGTCAAAAGTTGACATAGATTCATCCATGGAGACTAATGATCCATCTGAGTGAGATGGAGAAATGTCCATGCTGCAAGTGGCAGGAAGAGGAATGACAGTGATCTTAGGAACAACAGTTTGAATAGAAACAAGTTTGCTGCTTGGTCTGAGGAGATGCTGGCAGAGTCCCTGAGGAAACTGCATTACTATAGAAATGTTCTTCCAAAGTAAAAACTGATTTCAAGTTAGTCACAATCTTTTTTTTTAATTTACTCTCATTGCAAAACAGCTTATAAAATAAAACATCAGAAATTTCTTCAAATGTTCAAAATGCAAAGTGGACAGATAAACAAAAAGCAGGAATTTGGAGAAGATGTTTCAAATTTCCCATTAATAATACTTCTTAACCATTAAAAGAATACTTAACTCAGACATAATTTTTAAAAAGATTAAACAAACCCCTTTATAACTAAAGCATTTCATGCTAAAAACAGTGAAGAATTCAACTTCCAAATATCCCAATCTCGACAAAAAAAAAAATCCCGTAAATCCCCTCATATCAAAAACCCTCAAATCACTTCACTTAATTTTCACAACTTTAATTTTTACCCAGTATCTTCAATCAATTTACTTATTTAATCCTAGAATAAAACCCCCCCAAAAAAATCACAAAACCAACCTATATTTCCCTTGCATACACAAATTAAAAAATACACAAAAAAAGAAGATAAAGCCCAATACTCCAATTATTTTCCTACAGTAAAAAAAAATACACATAATAAGCAGAGACCAAAAACAGAGAAATACTCACAAGTTTGGAGGAATGAGAAATCGAGTACGAGCAGAGACAGTTGATGATTTGAGATATTAGAAAATTTCTTTTGTTTCTTGGCCGCTCCAGCATTCAATTTTCCGGCCTGATTATTCTTCAACCCCAATGAATTCGCAGCCATCGCTTGTCTCTTCGACACCGCACTCGAAACGATCAAAAATTTAAACCCTTATCAAGAAAACGAAGAAGAAGAAGAAGGAAGACGTTATCTGTAATTGTGAAAAATGTGAAGTAATATATACGTTAGGAGCGGACAAGGTTTGGGCCCACTAAAAATCACCTGTTTGAATTATTAATACAGTTGAAACTTTTGTGAATGAATTTCACAAGACCGTTTTCAATACTTTTTTTTCAAACTTGAAATAGATGGAATAATATAATACTATATTAATTTGTCCTATGTTCAGATCTACACTTCACAATTTTTTTATAAATAGTTGATTTACATTCTTTTTCAGATTTTGAGATTTTATTTCTCTTAGAATAATTTTCAAAAATGAAATTGTATGTTTCTCCATCATCTATATTTTTATTCTTGGAGTTAATTTCCATCAATTTCATATTAAAATTACTTTTGTTTCATAAAATGCCAGTTGAGAGAGAAGAAAGTCTTTGACGTGTTTAATATTCTTTTGAGAAAAATAGAAGTAGTTGAATGATATTTTTATTCTAAAAGAAACACAAATAATTTTTATAGACAATTCTTAAAATACGAGTGAGCATCCATACAAATAACTCTTTAATTGAAAAACAAAACTTATTTTCTCAAATAGGTGTAATTCTCCCTTAGTCTCAACATATATGATATACTTTAATGTCATATTTTATACGGATTAAAAAATATTTAATTATTAACCTCAATGAAATGATTCATAGTCAGAAAAATATCTAAGATTTGTTTTAGACTATAAATTTCAAAACTATTCTTTTTTTAAAAAAAAATTATGTTAAATAAAATGATACCACATAAATCGAGACGGGATAATATTGTATATATAGTACAACATTTTGTCATACGATTTGAATTGATACTTCAAGGAATGGTCAGCAAAGTTTTGTCATTTTTGTTGGTCCTTGCTATTTAGATAGTCCAAAAGTAATAATTCAAATATTTGTACATTGTTAAGATGCTAAGGAAGCTATGAATATTGTTTTGCCAATAAAAAAAATGAAAATCCATAGATTCTCTCTACTTTGAAAAAGCAATAATTCAAACAATGTTGATCCAATAGATTGCTAGTAGTAATTTGTTAAGTAGTAAATATATGTTCAATTAATAATAATTATTTTAAAAAGCCACTCAATTTTATTTTATTTTTTGTTCCACTGAGAAAGTCTTTTTTTTAATTAAAAAAAATGTCACTCTACAAGGAAAGATCTAGATAAAAGGTCAATAGCCTGAACGACATAAGCTTTAGATCTATCAATAGGCGACCACATATCATAACGTACTCTTCGCACAAAAAATTCAATTTGAAGTTGACTTATTTGCTCTGCCAGTCGTCGAAATGTGTACGAGATACCATAAGGGGCCAATATCTCAATAGCACCTTTGTCTAAAGGTTCGAAGGAGACTTCATATCCGAAACACAGGAACGATCTGACTATAATATCATTCAAAACCTGATCAATCCAAGAACTAAGAGCGGTAGAAGTCTTGTCTCATGGAATGGGCTTGAAGGCTAGTGGTCATATTATTCATCTAAAAGGAAATGCCTTTTCCGGGCCTATCCCCATTCGCCAATCGCTTTCTTGAGTTGATGTTTAACTTGCACCAAAATCCATTTCTATGTTCGCTAAACTTGCTTCCTTTTTTGCTTTCATCAAAGCCGACCTTAACAAACATCTCTTCCATTTTCGGCTCTTCCTATTCCATACCATAAACAGACACCTTTGTTTCATCGACATTGGCACTAAAGGCTCTATCCCCGCCCACCAGCCCTTTATGGAGTTAGCCGACCAAGAGAAAAAAATCCCCAATATAATAAAGAAGTAAGAAGGGTTCCGGACATTTGCTAAAAAATAACAAACTATATACAGTTTGAAAATTGAAATGTTGTTATTACAATTTGACCATAGTATTATCATAGGGAAGAAAACTTTTGGACTAAAAAATGCTCACCTTCTACGACGTGAACATTTGTCAGATAGGTTAGCTATAACAAATCCAGCGAAAACCTTGAAAACAGAAGCAAAAGAGAAAGGTGTTAATGAACTTGAGTTTGTAACATGTTAATTTTTCTCAGTTCCTAAAACATACTCCAAGCATGTAGAAAAGTAATAGCTTTATTGAAGAAAAACCTGAATGCATCCAAGAATGTACACTGCAGAGTAACGACGTCCATGAACTAGCATGTCAGCGATCATAGCAAGGGGTATGGTCAATGACATGCCCAGTGTAGCAACTAATGGTGTTGTCCATACTACTGAAAGAGCCCTGTTTCATATTTCCAGAAATTACGTGTGTTAATCTAAAAACATATAGAGCAAAAGAAGATATCAATGTAGAGAAAAGAGAAGGGCAGATTCTGGAAGAGTTTTAGCAACACAAATTTAAGACAGTGATCTTCAATATAGCAAAAATAAGGACTCTGAACAGCCTGTCCCAACTAATTAGTTTGCTCTCGTTGCGGTTTAATTTCATTTCGCCTCCACTATCATCTGATTAGCTGATGTGCAGAGAGGAAGGCTCAACTCCAGGAAATGTTTTCTCCAGTGTTATTTAATATGTATCGAGTAATCGAGATGATAAAGATTATCTTAACCTTAGCAGCAAATGAAAAAGGTGGATCTAACAAATTAAAGATCCAAATGGATTCATTTGAAGTCAAGATTTAATGCAACTTTATTCATATTCTAGATGTTTTCTATGGGTTTTGCCTGTCATTTCATAAAGAAGAAGGTCAAGGTTTGTGTTACTAGTAGACGATACGTTCACAGAAAGGAGCAACTGACAGATATCCTGATTAAGAGCCTAGAAAAGAGTTGGCATGAATCCTTCCTGTGCAAGCTGGGTGTGAAGAATATCTTCTGTCGTCTAACTTTAGGATTACTAAGCATGGTGTGGAAGAAACGGGAGTGGAATAAGGGCGGTGAGCAATGTGATAAGCCATAGCTGTGGTGTGATGTAGAAAACAGTTTCTAAGCTTAGTTAAGTTAATTGGTCGGCTAGAAGCTGGTTTAGTTGATTAGCTAGTGAAGTTGCTATATTCTAATTGCAACCAGACCTAGATGATGGAATGGACCATCTTTATATCTTTTCCCATTCAGTTGCAACTGCTCAAGTTTCTTTCCTCTACTTTACTCGTCACTCAATTACATCAACTCGAGATATCCATTGATGGAACTTTCTTAACAAGATTAATAGTATAGAAAGTTTTCCTAATTCTGACATAATAAAGAATCTCGAGATTCAGGTAAATTTTCCTTATTTAATTGTTTATCTCATTTCAAATAGTTTAAGTTAACTTATTTCTGGAGCCAAGCATGTATCTTGTTTACAATCAATTCGAGACAAGTTATTTGTTCTTATTTTTTACAAGGATAAGTGCTCGTACATACCATAAGTAGTCACAGAGAAAACTCCCTATAAATCCATTCAGCAGCACAATCTCGGCAATAGAAGCTGAGCTTGGGAAATCAAACTTAGGTTCCAACCCAACAACATTTAATGGCCACACTGGGAAAAAGAATAGGGTGTGATAAGAATCAGTAATACACAACCAATTCTTTAAGGTAGATATTCAAATTAAGGATGGAAATGATATGACTGGTTGCATCACACTTGAATTCTGCAAGTTCTCTCCACTGGCTTACCAAATATTTGCAGTCCACGCATTACGGAAAAGATCGTCTGTCTTTCCCTTTCAAGATGCACCAAAAATTATCAAACTTCTATCCTTATAAAAGGTCAGACTATGTAAGAAGTAAACTCTAATTGGACCAGCTTCCAATATATTATAATTTCTACATGAAGCCTTCAACTCTTCACCTACTCTTAAACTCCATTCCAAGTCAAAACTAAGATGATCGAGTAAACTAGAATGGTGCTATTAAATGGAACACTATATCATTGTTACATCAACTTAGACCTAGAAGTACCAAAAGAACACATTTTCATCACAAAGACAATTATGAGGCAAAAAGAGATCAACTCCAAACCTAAAAGTCCCAAAAGACAATTATCAGTTCCAAAATTTGAGCACTACCTAAAGAAAATCGCCTTCCTTACAAGAACGATGGTGTTACCTTTTATTAGATACCCGAAGAATTTAATCTTTTGCATGGTTATCCTATAGTTTCCCTATTTCTTTCCCTTCGGTATATACTTGGGGTTTTTTCTGCATCCACCTCCGTTCCCAAACAAATTAAAAAGATCAAGAACTGATCACATTGTTCAATTCTTGTGCTTCTCAATTTATACCGACTCATAAGAATGCTATTACTTCTTAATAGACCAAACAGAGAGAAGAATGGGCAGCATCTCTAATTATGAAAGAAAAATTATGAAATTCGTGCTGTCAGTGGTTTCCAAAATGTACATTACCAAGCCACCAAAGGCCAAACAAAGTGAATAAGCCTAGATATCCAAAGAACCTCTCCATATCTGCCTTTTCTCCTGATCCAGTAGATTTCTTGAGGAGCACTGAGTACATCGAGAAAACCGTACACAGATCAAAATAAGGACCATGAAACTAGAATTATCAATGTAAGATAGAAGCGACAATATCATCCCAAACCTGATAAATATCCTACCTGTGAATAGGCCATAACACACTGCTGAAAGAAGACCAAAAACATCGCCGATAATGGAATGTTTAGCAGTCCTGTCAGCGGCAATGAACCCACAAAAATGATGCACTAGTTTTAGCCACAAAAAGTAGCAGATGGAAGTAAATGGAGAATTCCCTAATATTTGTAATCCATACAAATTGAAAAGCCAATTATGTCAAGAACCAGACAGGTTAGCTATGACCAGAAATGAAGTAAATATATTGTGGAATTTATTTGTCAGAGGGGCAGGTTATTTTGTCTTAAGTAATATAGAAGCAAAACTTTTGCAGTAATACCATATCATCGTATAATGGAAGAACAAAATGTTGCAGTACTGAAGAATTTAAGATGCTATAGATGGTAAACTTGAATAAAGCATCTTCTACCGCTGCACATGTAGTTTATTTCTCATATACTTCAAATATCATCTTAGTGAAACAATTAATCCTCTACAAAAATCTGACACTAGTATGGATAGCATTTTTCAGCATAGAATATCTTAAATGAATGTTGAAAAGTTTGCATAATAAAAATGGTTGGTTTGGAAAATCTCAAGACATAGTAACAAGACCTTAATACAGATAAACAGATGCTTATTTAAAACTTACACAGATACACTCAGCATTTCATCTGGAGCCCATGTTTTTCCAACCGTAGTCAGTGCTACACCACTCATACTAACTATAACAGCAACCATCTTTGAAATATTTCTTGAATCCTGGCCAAGGACTGCCCCAAAAAGAAGCGTAAAAAGGCCTGATGTAGAGGTCAAAATGGTAGTACTAGCCACACTCGTATTTGCCAGTGCAGAGTTGGAAAAATACTGCAAACCATAATGCAATTAAGCTGGGCATGCAAGTACCAACTACATAATTTATCTAGCAGAGATAGAATAGGACAAAAAACAGCCAGTCACCTAGATAAAGACAGAATATGGCACGTAACAGGCAGTGATCTGGATACATGGTCATTTTGATCCATAATCAGACCAAATCAAATGATGATAACTTGACTGATCAGCAATTGTGTGAATTCTGTCTCCCCATTCTCATCCATCATACATTTTCAAGAATAAGAAAGGACATATCGATTGCGATTTCCTAAATACAGACAAAACAAGTTCTCCATCTTTGTGATCTTTCTGGTTTTTACTTTACAAGTAAAGAGA
Source organism: Solanum etuberosum (assembly GCA_029582245.1). Classification (NCBI taxonomy): domain Eukaryota; kingdom Viridiplantae; phylum Streptophyta; class Magnoliopsida; order Solanales; family Solanaceae; genus Solanum; species Solanum etuberosum. Next base: position 12,359 of record JAJONR010009438.1, read on the forward strand.
ACTCTTTGTGAATTTTCTGTTTGGTACTGTTTTTGAAATAATCATTTAATATTTTCTAGAGTTCCTAACAGGAGATCTTACAGATGCTCAATATTTCGTAGACATTTTAATTAAGCAACAGACATTTGTTTTCTAAAACTAAGACACCATAAAAATCTAGTACATGGTTAAACAAATGAGTGAAATGACCATGAATCTTGAAGCAAAATCGATTAAGGATCGGGCAGTGAAGCACATCCCTTCCAGAACACATCTACCAGCTTAGTTTTTCCCCTTTTTGCTCGCTATTTTGTTTTGTTTTTGATTTAGGGGAGAAGGTGGAGATATAGACAGAAATGTTTGATTTAAGTACTGAAAGCAGTATATTGTTCAACATAAATGTGTTAGATTATTATAGACAGAAACAGTTACCTCTGTTGCAAACCATATGGGAGCAAGATACAAGCTACATTTGACAAGGTCCCATGAGTTATGTTCATCGCCCTTTTTAAGAAAGTGGAACTCATCTTTATGGTTAATATCAACCAATGGAAAGCCTTCTTCCGGGTCGTTGTAATCCATGTCTGCTATAGAATAATCCTTCAAAGCTCCTTCAGGATGATCATGCATATCATTGAGTTTAAGTGGCAAACCTAAAACTGAGTCCTCGTCGAGGAGAAGATTTTCAGTGTACAGTTTCGTCAAGGAACTCTGCTCTAATAAACTGCATAACCGATCTTTACAAACTGCTACAGGCAGGAAGATTGCCATAAGAGAGATCCCCAGATATGTAACTGCAAAAGGTTGTTTGTACTCTACAAAAATCTTCTGCAGGACATAAACGGTGTTATCTTAGCATCTCCTGTCCAAAAACCACTACATCATATGATTGCAAATCTTGGAAATCGAGATTAAAAAAAAACAACAGAAACTAGTGAACGGCAAAAGGAAAGTTGTTTAGATACATACTAAAAAAAAGGATCAGCACCTTCAGCATAGGAACTACAACATAATGAAACGACATTCTAAGTTTCCCTTTTGCAGCAGCTCTAAAGCTTTCTTTACCAATACTTCCCAAGTATTGTTATTAAGATACCATTAATGGAAAATTTATAAAACTGACATGTTGTAACGGAGACATAATTTGTTTAGCAAAATGTTGGTTTCAGACTAACTTGCCTCAATGTACACTTATATATCAGTCCAATAAAACATCGCAACAGTGCATGATAAATTTGTTGCCTCTCATTTCTTTCACAGCAATTGATAGCAGATAAAGATAATAAGATAACTACGCCAACAGAAACCAGAATAAGGTACATAACGTCTCAAAGCTGATAACTAATCAAATGATGTTCTTTTAATGTATAAATACAATGGATACTCTACAGGCAGTATAATTCATAAAACCTTGTACAATGATGATCGCAACGACAAAAAATAATTCTACATAATGCTACTACCTGAAATTTGGACAGCTATTCACATGACTTTGCCTGATTACTATTAAATACATTTCAACAATGTTTAGATTTCTGCGAGACTTAATGAACCAGATTACATGTTATTCTATAATGTTCTTCATGTTAGAACAAAATTATGAAAAAAGAAAAGGAAATTTTAAGGTTATAATACTTCTTATCAATCTTTCCCTATCTGATTGCTGTATAAGAAAACAAATTTCACATTCAGCTATGAAAATTGAAAAGAAACAAGCACTCCACAAAATAAACCAACTATATACTTCCTCTGTCCCACCACAATTTATGTGGCACAGTTGAAATTTTGTGATTCAAACTTCTAAAAGTTTACCATGAATTCGGACACAGAATCTTTTATATTAGTAGTATATATCATAATAACTAAACTTAAAAATATCTAAAAGAAATTTGTTGTTGACTCTTGAAATTCCAACGGTACAACATAAATTGGAACAGAGTACAAACATCAAAAAGAAAATTACAAAGGCTTACCTGAGTAACCTCAGCAGAAGCAACCCATATAAACACAAAAACTCCTATAAGCCCTAATCCAGCATTGTATTTCCAAACCATATCTTAAAAAACTCACAAACAAAGTTACCAAAAAATAATTGTAATTTAGAAAAATATAATTGGTGCTCTGAACTAGATAAAGCTAGTAAAATTTGTTAGAAAAAACTCCAGGCTTTTGGTGGTTTTCTTAGGTTGTAAAAAAGGGAGAAAATGTGTAATTAAGAGTTTAGAGTTGAAATGCATTTAATATTTAAGTTGACTGACATTACCAAGAAAAGCTCAAACGTGAATAGTGCCTTTTTATTTGACATCTAAATTCATAGAGTATATTTCAGAGACGTACGGGAGTGACATTGTAACTAACACTTTTTGTCTGTTTGAAAGGTTGTTACATGGGCTTCATTACTTCAATTCAAAATTTTCAGTTTAAGACTACGAGATTTGCTATATTTGACATGAAAACATTAAGAAATAGAAATATTAGAAATCTTTTTACTGTTATCTAAATAAAAATTAATGAAGATTATTATGATTTTATATATATGAAATATACTTTCGGTTAAAAAGGTACATTGAATTATCTATTTTAATTGTTAAAATGATATTAAGAAGCAAAAATGATAATTTCCTATTAATGTATTTATTAATTAAAGTGATTTTAAAAGAAAAGAAACAAGAACTAAATTCTTTAACAGGAATAGAGCATTTTTATGAAGAAAAAGGGCATTTTGATCTATTAAGTAATAATGACATTTTTGAGCCAAATCATTGACAGTGTGAACATTTTTGAACCAGATTATTAATTGTAGACATTTTTTTTTAATCTTTTTTCCATAAGAAAAATTACACGATATATTGTTTATATATATAGAAAGAGATGGTTAGATAGATTGATTTTGAATTCCTAAATCACAAGACTGGAGATCGACTTAGTGGTAATAGAATCTCAAAATTCACCTTCACTGAGCTGAAGGACTTTTTTTTTCCTCCCTTTTTTCGTTCGTCTACAATGTTTGAAACGAATCGAGATGATTCGAAGTGCACTATTAACCAAATGAACAGATAGAAAATAGATACAAAAAAGGAAGTGAAAGATGGAAAAGTAGCAGAGTTAAGGGGTGGGCAAAAATTGAGTTGATGTAATTAAATTTAAATTTAAGCAGGTGGTACAAAGCTTCTCTGTCTGAGCAGTTCATGCATGTCATGGACAATCTTAAATACAGCATCAGGCTTTGCTAGCCTTAAAGCATTTAGAGACCTCACTTTGAGTTCATCTTGTCTCGGACCAAACCACTCACCAACTATTTTGGCTCTCTTTTGGTGATTTTGACAATTTTCCGCATCCCTTCTCGACAACATATGCCACATTTCCAGCTTCCTGCAAGAAAAAAAAAAGAGATAGCTACGACTACGACACAGGGACAGATCAAGGTCTTGAATAATAGGAAAATTACTACTGGATGTCATGCAGTGAAGGCTTACCTTGGTAATAATGCAATCACAAGCGCCCATGCATTCCTCCATTTTAGTGACAAACCCCTTAACCTACAATCTAGGTAATACATAAGAAACCCCAAGAACTCGCAATATATTCAACCATATTAAACCTTTATCAAAGTGCACACTATGTAGCATTAGTCTTAATGTTAGCCGAACACACACACACACGTACACAGAACCAGCAACACTCACCAAGAAAACAAATTTTTACTCCAAGAAGTTTAGGGGTGAAGGTGGAATTTAATAAGTTTGACAGCTTATAGTGAACTACTTAAATGATAGATGAAAAGGGGTTGATTGAATGGTCAATGGAGAGCTTCATAAAATATGCAGCAAACCTCATACACCTTTTAGATAATACGATAAAAGTCTAGTAGAGAACCTGCTAGAAAGTAAAGTTTCAAGTGAGACATACCTGGACAGGAATTTTTCAGTCTACTGAATTCAATCTATCGGCAAGCTTCTTGTTCCGCTCATATATTACAAGGACCTGGCCTATTGGCTCCCCAAGCCTTTCATTATATAGTGCATCTGCAAGTGCTCGAGCTGTAGCCTCTATTGGCCCCATTCCTTCCCCACCACCCATTAGCAGTACGGCAGGTAGATGCCCCTCCATTTCAAGTTTCTTCCTCAATTCAACCTAGCATTTCATAACAAAACAATCTAGAAAACTTTAATCATATTGTCACAGACAGCCATGCAGAAATAATAACCGTTTCTACAAATCTGGAGCTGATTCAATCAAAATTCTCGATATGAATAAATGAGGTGCAAGAAGAGAATCTCTATAAATGGTGGAGAAATTAAAAGATATAGCATATTTACTGAGCATTAGATAGCATCTCTTTTCTACCTCATGACTAGGTGTATTAATAAATCACGAGTCCTAATGATTTCAGTTTCTCCACCTTTATCATCAAAACTTCACTTGCTCCTGTGGTCTGAATAGCATGCCCGTAGTTCTTTGACATAAAAAAGAAAGTGGGTAAAAATTGTATTGTACTTATTAGCAAAGAGTAATACCTAATCTTGAGTTTGACATGATCCTGGACATGGGGGAATTGGAACTATCTGATAAGCATTGTTGCACAGTTATTGATAATGACCATCATGAGGTACGTTTTGCGTTTACTTTTTTGGTTTGTTTTCCTTAAGCAATCAATTTATATAATTTAAATATAAAAGTTATATATGCTGGAAACACAGTTCATATGGTAAGGAGATACTATTACTTCCCAAGGTATGTTGTGTTCAGCACAGACCAAATTTACATTTTTATTGCTGAGAGTTTATTTTTGTAAAGATATGATACTTGGCCTAACTCGACCTCAAAAGCTAGCTCATGAGGGGAGGATTGACCAAGTCCAAATAAACAGACCACCAATCCATTCCCCTACCGATGAGGGACTCTAACCCACTCTAACGTTTTTCAATAATAGTTCACCAGAGACTAGCCTTGCTTTCTCTCTTTCTTCACCTATTTGCTTTCTTCATTTCATGTTGACTCCTACGGAGAGTGCAGGACCTGCTGAAAACTATGAAACTGTTGTGTTTCCACAGCACCTATTATATGTCATATAAGAAGCCAATCTTTATGCATTAATATTAAATTTTTTTCTTTAGAGGATTGAAAAAGAAGAAGTCATTCATCAGTACTTGACCAAGACGGTATCAAAATTATGTAGATAAATATATTATTAAGATGTGGCTCGACCATAGTACTTAAATCGAGAAGCATTCATTTTGATTCTCTTATCAAACTGAATACTTCTGATTTAACTACGGTGGTCTTGCCACATCTTAATATCTACATAAGTTTGACACCGTCTTAAATAGTTAAATCAGAAGTACTTCTATTAACTATTGAGCCGAATGAGAGAAATATATTCATTTCATGCTGATATTATGACATTCTTATTCACATCAGAATCTGGATACTGGTATAATTCAAGCCATGGCATATATAGTGGTCTCTCCTCTCCCTCCATACTGTATTCTGTGAAACATAGTATCTGCAGAAACTATTAATGCTTGCACTTCTATTCTCAATTCTCAGCATTATCCAGAAACCAGAATACAAATATATACATATTCTATAACTCCTTCATTTTCCTTATCAAAATTCTTAACTCTCGCCTATGAGATACCACACAACCATATAATCCTCTTATTCTCACAAAAAATCAACTAATGACAGAATAAAATAAAAATGGAAATACAATGAAGCTACGAGCCATTTATAATTTAAGGAACTACTGTCCATTTAAAATAAATGCACAATTATAACAGAGACTCAATGTATAGTCCAACGAGGGTAAGGTGGGGGAACTTCACTTACCTTTGGGCAAACAGGCTTCACAAATGACGGACGCACAGGAAGGCCAAAAACTTTTATTTGAGATGGTTGGAGGCCAGCTTTCAGTGCTCCTCTTGCAACCTCTTCCGATGGACAGTAGCACCTTGTAACAAGTTTATGAAACCTGAAAGTGGGGGGAAAAATCAGTACTAGTGTCCAAATTACACATTTGGTGAATACGTGCAAAATGTACAATGTCAGATGACGAGGGCATAAATCAATTAATATGTGTGTTAAATATACCATGTTGGATGACAAGTACATAGATCCGTTACAACAGTAGTAAATATAATCTTCTTTAAGAGCCCCTTGGACTTCAAGATACGTAGAGGCACATGCTGCATTAGAGGATGTACACTAATAATGATATCCGGCTGGTATTTCATTAAACCTTTAGCAACCTTCCTGCACACAGTATGAGAGAAGAACTCTACGGTATTCATGACAGAAGCAACAATAATTAGCAAATGTCAAGTTAGTCAACTGTAAGTTGGGTGTATGAGTGAATATAGAGGTTCAAGAAGTCTAGCTCCATAGAGAAAACCAAAAGACTAATGATTTTTTTTAGCCAAAATGGTTTAAATGCCGTGAGATCCTAAGGTCAAAATGATGACAAAATATCCAAAGTAACATGCACGATAACAGAGAAAGTGGGGAAATTGATAATAAATTAACAATGTATGATAAGTATGAGATGTGTCAATAGTGTAATTTGATTTGTGTTATGAGACACATTTATTTTGACCACAACAATTAGAGGTCTTACAGAACCCAACAATCAAGGAAAATTCATTGTCGCTCAATAGTGATTCAAGACTCACAATTCTATTGTAATCATATTTGAAATAAGACCACGCCAAGTGGTTTGTTTATTGCCACGAATCACGATATGTAGCTCCAAGTCTATAAAATATTTGCTAGAGTAAAACATGAACATGGATTTCAATATTCAAAGATTAGTAACCAAAGACTATAGCATACACATTGAGCCTCTAATGAATTCAGGAAAAAGACATTCAAAATGTATTTCAAGAAGATACATAACACTCAACAGCATACTAGGGCAACTTGTCCTTTACCATTTCCGTAATCAAATATACATTATCATTTGATACGTTAAAATGGAGTAACTTCCCATTTGTGAACGTGTTAGCTTGCAAAACAGAAACTGTCCCTCTAACAATCTTGTTGTATACTCCTGTTGCAGCAGTAACTAAAAATTCTTTTTTTTTACACAAGTTAAGTCTTATATTTTCTGTCAGCAGACGTGCAGGCCAAACTAGGACATCATCATGGATTCAACTAATGAAGTTGTCTAACCTAGCAATAAAAGCAGATGTAGCAGCAAAATTATATTGATGAACTACACGAGGCGCAGATGCATAATATGTCATTCTCCATAAAGAGTCGGTCCTTGGAAATTGGTTGAAGGGCCACGGCGTATGATCAGTCCATAAATCAGTAACAAATACCTGCAATGCACACCCTCTTTAAACTAATAAAACATAATTCACAAACATACGCATACACTCACATTCTTTATCATAGCTAACACATATAAATCCTACACTATCTAACAAAATCAACCAAAATGACCTGATATTTATATCTCCAAATTGTTTGTTGAACGTTGCCTTAATGGCTTCAGCAGATGCCCTGTGACCCCCACCAGTATTACTCACCAAAATTAGCACCTGTTTTGGACATTCTGATTCAACACCATAAAACATATATTTTTAACATAGTAGACAAATAAAAAGAAACGTATAAAGTATTATATTGAGCATTTTTTCGCTTTCAAAAAGAAAGAAAGAAGTCACATTCATGTTTCGAGAAATATATGCAATGACAAAATTCGATTTAAATGAAGATTCACTTTCCATATTGTACTATGGATTTGTCAATTAAGCAATGTCTTTTAATGTCCTCTCCCTCCCGCCAAAACACCCAACATACATCCCTCTGTAAATTCTTATGAGGTCACTCAAAAGCCAAATCACGCAAATCTTTGGGGTAACTTTTTTGAACAACCACAAGTTACATTCTTTATGTTATTTATCGGTAATCAATTTTATAGATAGGGGCATCTCCTCTGGTGAATAGGAAAAACATAATAACTCTTTGACATTTACCAAAATCATTCATCTTTCCTGAAATGAAATTCATCAAGCTTTTCATGTATATTATGTTCTTGAATGAGAAATCAAGTTACATGTAATAAGTTATAACACAAATCTCAAACAAACCAACAGGAAATGAGATCACTTTTAAGAAGCCAATAATGAACATTATCAGAATCTTGAAGAGATGAGATAAAGGGGACCAAGCAAAAGATGGCCCTCCTGGCCCTAACATTGTTAAGTTATTGTACATTCATAAGGCTCCTTCTAAGGCCTTAAAATGAAAACTAATGCTAGTTGCATCTTTGTAAGAACTCTCACAAGTTAACAACTTTCTATCTCGAAATCCAAATTTTGAGTTATACTACCATACTATTTCCGGTATCATCCCTCTAACAGGAATACCTTGGAAGGTGGAGAGTCCCTAGACTATTCACGGCCCCCGAATACTATTCCTTAGCTAGCCAGAATTATGCAGAAGACCTATCCAAGTCCGACGCACAAACTATGAAGTTCTAACAGCAACCAAATATCGGAACAAATGTGTCTGCTCGCAGCGACATTGGCTGGCAGCTAACATCCTCACAACTCTTGTGGTAGATCATCTTCTGTACATAGTGAGGCCTTAACAACTTCTTCATCGACTTCAGTTATCCATGCATCGTCACATTTGTACCATTGGTTTCTCAAACGCAAATAAGTCACGTAGTGACCAGATTCTAACATTCCTGAATGTGTGATCACTGCAAAAATTTCAAATTCAGTATAAACATCTGATTCATCACCGTCAAACGAAAAGATTTTGTTCCCGTATTTTTCCTTACAATTGAAGATGATAAATATGGCTTCATATCAAAAGAGAAAAGAAACTGCACGTGGCAATCGATCTTTTTGGACATTTTTCTGGTGGGAGAATGTTCAAACCGTTTTATATGAATGTAGAGCACAAGTGGGAGCATTTTGATGGACATTTGTTTCAATGGGTCTTTCTTTTCCTGACAATTTTCACAGTACAGAGGTCCAAGCAACCTACAAGAGATTCACTTGGCTTACTGGAGTTGCACAGACTCAAGTCGAGAGAAATGTCCATACAAGGATCATGAGTAGTTGAAGTGAAACAGCATGATGCACAGGTGACATCAGAGATCTCAAGAGCCCATAGAAAGCCCTATGAGCAATACACTGGCAATCTCCATTATCTGTTTAAGAAATGTTTCATTATAAGTGACAATGTAGAAGAGGAAGCCACAAAACTCTCAAGTTCTCTCATCAATGAAATTGATCCCAAATGGAAGTACAGGGGGAAATTTTGAAATCGGAAATCGAGCATGTACGTGACAAGATCTGTACTATATCTACTCACTGTGTTGAATTTCAAACAGAAAGAGATGAACCATATGCATTATCTAAGCAACAGACCCCAGATCATCGTCCTACACAAGAAATATAAGAAACATACCTTTTGATTGCCAAACTTGCTTTCCCCTCTTTGTCATGGATCCTGTCCAGCATTGAAATGAAGAACTCATGAGCACCTTGCTGCTCGTAGGTAGCATGATTTTCTGAATAGTGCCACCAACTGCAAACATAAAAAACAATTCAATCCGAAAGAATCACTACACTACATATGTCTTCAACTGTCAACTCTAACAAATGTTATTTCAACGTATAAGCATCCAATCTAAGCTGACAAATGATTGATATCTTACTAGATAAAGCAACTTACCTCAATAGACTTATTGAGCATTATAAGAGAATTTCAACTTGCATATTGTTCGGATTTCAAGGAAATGCATCAAATCTTGGTTATCCAAAAACTCACAATTATACTATAATCTAGTATCAATAATGTAAATGGCAAGGACAGATAGAAAGACCCCC